>CM053513.1:61037044-61261696 GCA_028627145.1 Eidolon dupreanum
GGAAACTATTTTACCTGGTCACTGGTGACCAATTTTAAAGCTTCTTTAAACTTCCACAAGTAAATACTCCCTCTCCCCTCTTTGTTAAAGTAAAATAAATGATTATAAGGTAAAGTTAGATAAAGAAAGTTAAGAGAAAGAGTGGACTAGATGTTATTTGGAGCCCACCTAGATGTTTTTATCTGATATCTCTCATCTAAGGAGAGATTTAATTAGATGGCTATGTTCATAGGTTTCAGATTTGATAAGTTCTATTGACATTGATTCTAGTCCACTGAATCTTTCTCTATCTATGCCCAGACCACATTAGCTCATCAAATAAATTCTTCATGATTTATAACATATATTTTTTATCCTTAGAAATGCCATTTGGTTTTTCTCTACTGTTTCCATCTCTCTTCTATTGTTTCCTTAATTTGCCAATCTTTCCTATAGAACATTTGACATATTTCTCATAGTTATTTAAGTATTTGTAAAAAAATTCTCAACATCTGGCCCATCTCTGAATCTAATTTTATTGACTCTTTTCTCTTTTGATTATATATACATTTTTAACTTTATTATGTATTTTATAAGTTTTTATCACATGACAGTTGCAGTGTGTAAAAAAATAAAAAACAATAGGATGTTAAATAAATATTATTTGCTCACCTAGAAAAGTTTATATGTTTGGAAAGGTTGTCTCATGCTCACAGTCTTTAAACCCCTACTTGACCTTATAAGAATGGGCCTTGGGCCTGAAATACTTCCTTACCCATAGATAGAGAGCCCACACAGCCTGTGCCAAGTTTATCACTTTGTGTGAGAATAGCTTTCCCTGTTTCATGCTCAGTGGGTACTCTTTTGTTCTGCTTAAGTTGTGTGTCATAGGGCATCTGTCCAACCTCATTATTATAACTGTTCCCCCACAGAGAAGGGACAGAATCCTTCCGCCACAAGAGCAGTGCACATTGGAGAATTGAGAATTGCCTTGTGTTGGCTGCTGAGAGAGAGAGAGACCCATGGGCCATGATGAACTAATACCCACTATAGAAATTGATCTTGCTTTGTCTCTTCTCTATGTAAGTAATGCATTGTTGCATTTAGTGCTTGCCTGCATTGCATTTTCCTTGGCAACTCTGATACTAAGATGCAATGGGCAGAAGTGTTTGGACTTCTATTTTTGGTGATTGGCATGGTGATGACCTTTACTATCCGTCCTGTGGTTGGAGTCCTTCCTGAGACTAGGGACACACACATGGGTTTCTATCAGGCAGTCTGCCTCTTATTCACTCAGGCTGTCGGTATAAGGGCCTGAATTAATGTCATCTGTATTTTATTTTGGTCTGAGCTTTGTTGTGCTTTTAATTAGATTCAGTTCTCCACTGGCTTCAAATTATTTGAGGGCAAGATCATAATCTTTCAGAAGTTGAGAGGCTAAAAATGCAGGGTGCTGTTTCGAAAATCAGCATTATGATTTAGGAATAATCTTTGGTAGATGCAATACATTTGTAATATCTGTACTATAGAATAGGTTCTATACTTTAAATGGGCTTTTGGTGTTTTAAAAATAAATATCTTTGGGTCAGCTCGATTAAATAAAATTTATGTGACCTAAAGGTAAAAAGTTATTATGATTACAGTAGGGTACTTTGGACATAAGGGGAAGATACTGATTTCTTCAGGTGTCTTATGATCTGTCCCAAAACAAAGTTCATAGCAGATTTCAAGCAATGACAGTCTTTTTGAACTAGGTTTACTACTCAAGGCAATTACTTTAAAAGGGAAAAAGATCTGAATCAGTAATTTGTTCTAGTCTAGTGCTTCTCAGAATATATTATGCTTACAAATCACCTGCGGATATTATTAAAATATAGGTTCTGATTTATTAGATCTGAGATGAGGCCTGAGATTCAGCATTTCCACTCAGGTCCCAAGTGATGCCAACCCTTAGATTACACCTTAAGTAGCAATGGTTTAGTCTCCTAGCCCTGAAGTCAAAATGCCCAACTCCCAACTTAAGGTAGCTAGCTTCCAGATGGCCCTAATGTATGCATTCTGGTATTAACCCTTGTGTAGTCCCCTCCCACATTATACTAGGGTTTGTCTCTGTAACCAATTAAATATAGCAGAAGAGATTGGTATGTCATTTCCAAGATTAGGCTGCCAAAAGCACTGTGGCTTCTCTCTTGTCTTTTTTTTTTTTTTCCCTACCTCCAGTCTTTCACTCTGATAGATCCTAAATGCCATATCATGAACATCCCTAAGTAGGGCTGACCTGGTGACGAACTGAGGCCTAAAAGATAAAACTAACTGAGATTTGAACTGAATCCTCCAACCCTATAAGCCATCAGATGACTATAACCTCAGACACAGCTTATTGTTTTAATTTGGGGAGTAATTTCTTATGGAGCAATAGATAACTAATACACATTGCTTACCTTTTCTATTTTAAACTCAATAGTGTCAGTGGATTTCAGAGAAACTAGATCAGTACTTGTCACTTTGAGTGCTTTAATAGACAATTGTCTCACCTCCCCTTCCCCCCATTTGTGTTCTGTTCCTAACTCCTGGGGCCTGGGAATGTTCCCTTATTTGAAAAGAGGGGTTTTGCAGATGTAGTCAAGTTAAGATGAGATCATTCTTCATTATGACCCTAACTCTAAATACTGGTATCCTTATAAGGAAAGACACAGATACACAGACATACAAAAACACACAGAGAAGAAGGTCTTGTGACAACAGAGGGAGAGAATGATGCAATACAGCTGCAAGCCAAGAAATGCCAAAGATTGCCAGCAACCACCAGAAGCTGGGGAGAGGCCAGAGAGGATTCTTCCCGTTCAGCGCTTTCAGAGGGAACATGGCTCTGCTAACACCTTGATTTTTGACTTCTAGCCTCCAGAACTGTGAGGGAAGAAATTTCAGTTGTATTAAGTCACCCAGTTTATAGTACTTTTTATGATAGCTCTAGGAAACTAATATAGCTGCCCATCAGAATGATCTGTGAAACATCTAAAGATGTACATGTCAAGTTCCCACAGAAGACGCAGTAAATAAGAATCTCAGATTTTTATTCTTATTCATATATACCTGGGGCTCAGGTATATGTTTTAACTCCAAGGCCTATTGTAATGCCTAATAAAGTGTGAACATCACTGAACTAGATGATTTTGAAGTCCTAACTGTAAAATTCAATGATTTCAAGTCCTGGTGGACTGTTTTTAAAAACAGTATTAATTTTCAGCCTACTTCGATTGCAGTTGTTTGCATGGATACATGCATAACACTAGTGAACTGTTTTTGTACCTAGACATCCTAGGTGTTGATTTATTCATGTTAAGTTATTGTTCTGGAGTTAATATCAATTGTAAAGGCAACTATATCTAATGTTTAAAGGTTTATTATTATTACAAACAAGAACAGCATATGGTTTTCCTCCTATGAGTGCTCTACGAAGAATAACTGCCTATACTTTGCTGCATGTTTGAATTGTGTGATAAAGTGGAAAATTATCAGAATCTGGCTCTTCAGTTTTTGCTAAAATAATTACTGAAAAAAACTGAACAGATGCTGTATATAAATAAATTTCATGGACTCAGATATTTGAGGATCTTCTGTGGATTCTGGGCATCACTTGTGGAGATATATTTATAATGGCCTCAACGAAACAATTATTTTGTACTTTTCCAGGTCAGCACAATCTCTCCTCCAAAAAATACCAGAGCAACATGGAGTCTGAATGTCTTAGTTTCTATCTGGCATTAGGAGGGCAAACAAGTTCTTATTCTTCCACTACCGGAGACTCAGCAGTCATAAATAACTTCCAAAATAATGTTGCTCTTCTTCTTCTATTCTCTACTGACAGAACCCACAGCACAGGAAGCATAACATCCCTACTGAAAATGGAGATTCTGAAATTTGCTTCTGCGACTTAATAAAAGAAGAGGTGACACTGATAGGATATGACCACATGGATCTCAACACATAGGGCTCGCTGAGAAAAGCTACCACTTCCACTGCATCATTAAATTTACCAAAGAGGAAAGTTAGGTCAATTGACAAGTACCATTCTTGGGGTATTAAATTTAGAATTGCTATCACCGCCACACTCAGAGTAATACAGGTACAATGAAATGAGCAGACACAGAGAAGCTGAGAAGTATAACAATATGTTTTTAACATCAGACACTTTACCAGAGGGCAACTTTGACTTTACCACAATTTCTGCATGTTCAGGCAGAAGGAGCCGGCATGCAGCGAAGATGTGATTCACATGTGGGCTTCAATTAGGCTATCAAAGAGCAACGAGGGAACAAGATACAGGGGTAGAAAGGTGATTAGAATTTACTCTTAATATTCCTTAATTGCCAACTTTTCTCAGCAGCAGATGGTACGTGAGCAGGAATTTTGGGGAAAAGCCACCTTTTTGACATTATCTCTAATTAAGAAGGGTTTCTCAGTTGTTAGGACAAACTTTGAAATTATTGTATTTTTCCCAGGTCCATATTAACTCAGAAGGTGTAATGAAGTCTGTTCCCCTTCTGTCTATCATTTACTCTAGCTGCTTCCATCTGTTCTAAGGTGAAAAAGATGAACTTTTCAATGATTCTAGTCCAGGATGCATACTCAGGGTCCCCCAATGACTCATGAGCGTTACTTCTTTTGGAAAACTAGCTTTTAGGGGAGAACCATCCTAATGGCACCACTGAGCCATACCTGAGAAAATGTAAAATGGGTTCTATATGTGAGACCACTATTATGTCACAGCAAGGGAATCTGATACAAAACAACAATGAAATAAAACATTGATGTTTAGCATTCAGCTTAAATGCCATACTGTTTTTGGAAGACAAAACCATCCCGGACCAATGCAAGACAAGCGTAAACTAGACTTTTATAATCTTTAAAGGTTTATTAAAAAAAAAAAAAAAAAAGACCTCTATACCTTTTTGCAAATCCTATTCGTGACCAATTTCAGATTAAGACACTAACTCTGCATAAAGGCCTGCTTTTAAATGTCCGTGGTATATACATCTGTTAAATGCCTCTGATAAATGTACTCGATATGACATGATCACTTTGACACCTTTTCTTTATAGAACAGCTGTCAGTTACACTGTGTCAACGATTCTCAGAGTGCGGCCCTCAAGCCTACAGTGGCAGCATCACCTGGAAAGTTTTTAGTATTCCAGATCCTCGGGCCTCACCCTCGATCCACTGAATCAGAAAGTCTGGGGTTGGGACTCGGAAATCTGTGTTTTAACAAAGCCTTCCAGTGTTTCTTATGCAAACTAAAGTTTGAAGCTATGATATTAGGAATAGACACCACTTACTGGGTGATGCCTGTCACCATATTAGATACATTATAAGCATTATGTCAGTTAATCATCACACTGAATCACACTGACCATGTGCAACAAGTTCTATCATCACTCCCACTGCGTATGGCAAGAATCAAATGATTATCAATGAAAACTAACTTGACCAAGGTCCCAGAGCTAATAACTGAAAGCTAGATTTCTAACCACATTCTGACTAGTCTCAAACTCATACTCTTAACCACTGAAGAATAGCCAAGTAGAAAAAAAAAAATACAAGAACTTTCTCAATTTTGCACAAAGATACGCTATAGGCACTATAGCAAAGTCAACTGTAGGCCCCAAACAGAAACGGCTACATAAAACTTTTTTAAAAAGTTTTAAAGTCTCTATGAGTCAGCAGTTGACCCAATGCTGAGAAAAAAATAAACTCCCTTATAAACATGAAAACTCCTGTATTGTGAAATAACGTGGCTGTACCCCATATTAAAACATTTAAAAACCTTAGTTATCAAGAAAACTGTGCTTCTGGGATAAACAGCTATTGTGGGAATATTCTATTCCTCTTAACAGTATTTTAGTTTATCTTTGTTCTTTTTTGACTTTGGGTAATGTAAATTAATTCACCAGTCTGAACATCTTGAGTGAATTGATAGAAGTGTGTTTTTACGCTTGCAAAGGTCAGAAGTAGAAAAAGTTGCAAAGAAAGCTGAAACAGAAGCAGTGTCCATGACCAGGAGACAGGGGCTTGATTATGCTAGTGAGTCAGCTCTGCTTCCCTTCCTACAGCTGGCACAGACTTGCTGCCAGAGGACTGTGCTTCACAAGTAGATCTGGCGATGAAGGCATGCTTTTTGAAAAAACGGAGAAAATGTGTTTGCCACCTGACAAGAGTACAGTAGTGAGACAATAATTAAATCAAGGTGGAGACCAGGTTTGGAATCTGCCAGTGTGAACGAAGATTTATTCACCAGTGACATTTGACGAGATCTACTGGGCAGATTCTTAGATTTCATTAGTTGAAGACATAAAGCAGTCAGTCTGATTAAAGAGGGGAAAAACAGTAGGGAGCACCCATAAATTACTATAGCTCAATTAGGTGTAGACAGTTTAGTGAGTGTTTATTACTAGTACAAAGAAAGATTTTCCAATTAGATTAAAAGGTTTTGAAAACAACAGTTATAGGCACAGTGATTTAGACCGATTGCCAGAATAATGCACCGTGAGAAGCTTTATTGATTAAAAGTAAACTGAAAAGTTATGTATAGTGTTCATTGTTTATCGGTAGAACCCCTGCTGTGAGGTACAATTTTCCTCATAATATCAATGAGAGGACTGGGCTAATTTCTTCTTGCCTTGAAAATTGATAAGAATATAAAGGGCAGCTATTTCACTGCTGAAAATACCAGCATGATTTATTCAGGTTAATCATCAAGAAAGTGACATTGCATAAATCATTGGGAATTTACCTTGCCAGGCTGGGCCCTTCAGGCTGGTTTCTCTATCATAAGTTAGACCAAAAAAGACAAAAAATAAAAATAAAAAGTGTAGAATTTAACCAAAGCCTTCAGCTCACTGAGCTGCTATAAGCTATTTTAAAACATGGAAATGGCAGGAAATCAAGGGAAGTTGCATAGATACCTTCTTTGTTAGTGACCACTAGAATTTATGACAGTAATTTGGTGGGATGAAGCCTAAGATGCAGGTTGTTAGCTCATGTGTCTTGTTGTCGTGAAGTATCCATTAGACTTCCAGGAGTGCTGAGCAAGCTAGAAATTCCCTCCACTTGACCAAAGGTCTCAGAGTAGACATTTTATTGGCCACAAATAACCACTTTCTTACTGCGTGTGATTAAATATGAAAAGAAAAGAAAAGAAATGATAGCTGAGTCTCTAGATTCTGCAGATGCAAGTAATACTAATATATGCTACACGTAGATAACGCAATATGTATTACAAAAATTCTACATAAAGAATGGGATAAACAAATTTTTCTCCCTTAAAAATCTTGTTCTTTAAAAAGTGATTTAGAATTCAGCAATATCCTTTTTCATTTCCTTATTAGAAAATAACCTGAATTTGTCCTTCTGATAAATTTGTCCCTTGTGGTTCTATTCTTTCTCCTTCACTTTTTTTTTAACTTTGACTTTCTTAACTGAAATTTTGAAGCCAGAAATGGCGGTTTAAAACATTCAAAGGGCAGACTAAGACAACACACCAGCATTCCATCTGTTGTGACATTTAGTATTTGCTTTTCTGGAGAAACATCTTAGTGAATCAGTTTCATATTAGCATTAAGAAATTAATATCTTAGTTCATACGGTACACACATATCTATTTCCCCTGAGTCTGGAATCAGGCTGCCTGTCTTGAATTCCCACACTGCTCTTCCTAGCTGCATGTGTGTGACATTCAGCTAGTTTCTTAATGCCACTATACCTCAGTTTACTTTTCTGTAAAATGTAGTTAATAGTCTTTAACACGATTGTTCAAAAGAATAATTGGGAAAACATATTTAAAGTGCTCTCCATATCTGGTAAATGAGAAGTACTCAATAAATGTTAATTTTCTTATTCTTATTTTTAATGTTTTTTTCTATAATTACATTAAACGATTTGTTGATGTAATGTAAACATGTTCCAATCTTTCCCATGGCAGTGAGAGATGTCTCCAGATCTCCCCCCTTGAAACGACAATAAGCCAAACATCTAAAACTCAACAAAAAACACCCACACTGCACACCAGCACATCTGAGCGTGGGATCTGCACATAAATGCTACCAAGGGTCAGAACCTCGGATGTTGAGCAGCGGACCAGAAGTAATAAAGAAGCTGCCTTTCAATGCCAATGGAGCTCCCTGAGGAGAGGGAGGAGTGAAGGAGCCGTGAGTTTGTGCCGTGAGTTCCCTGAACATTCCCGCCTGGGATAGCTATGAGCTCCCTGTGGCCAGCTGGGGAGCCCAGTTATCAGGACAGAAAACAGAGAAGCAGGACAGGGCTGTAGAAGAGCAACAGCTGATCTTTGCCGGTTGCTGTTACAAAACTGAGACTGAGTTGCAGCCCCCAATCCCCAACCCAGAGGGCCCCTCCCCCATTACCCTTCGAGACCGAACACAGTGGAGCCCCAGGGGAATCTGCTGAGATTGTCGTTGACACTGACAGGGACTGAAACTGAGGGTAGCAAGCGTGATTAAATATCTACAAGAAAATTTAAAAAGCGTTATTAAGACTTTATATAAATCAGGGATCCAAGACGCTTAGATGCCAGGCAACAGGCTAAAAAGAGACCTTTATATAATAAATCTTCTTTCTGGAAAAACAGCAGAATACACTTTCATTAATGCCCGGGTGGAGAAATAGTCCATTAAACACCATGAACAACCAAGGCAACAAGGCATCTCAGAAAGAAAGAGGAAAATCTCCAGAAAATAAGCTTACAGACAGAGAAATATGTGACCTAAATGACAAAGAATTCAGGATGGTACTTCTGAAAAAACTCAATGAGATCCAAAATAACTCAAATCAACAATTTCAAGAATTGGAAAAAAAAAAAAAACTAGATGAGCAGAGTAAAGAGATTGAAACCTTCAAAAAGAATCAAATAGAACTCTGGAGATGAAGAACTCACTGCAAGAGTTGAAAAATGAAATAACAAGCTTGGGAAATAGAGTCGACCAAATGGATGAAAGGATCAGTGATATCAAAGATAGAAATCGAGAAATAAATCAGAAGGAAGAAGAGAGAAACTGAAGAATGAAAAATAATGAAAGAGAAATACAAGAACTAGCTGATACCATCAGGAGAGGAAACATAAAAATAATGGTTATTATTTAAGGCGAGGAAAAGCAGCAGGGATTAGAAAGAATTTTCAGACAAATAGTTGGCGAGGATTTCTTAAATCTAAGGAATGAGCTGGAGCTTGGAAGAAGTCAATAGAACACCCAATTATCTCAACCAAAAAGGCCTTCACCAAGACACAGTGTATTAAAATTATCAAAAATCAACAACAAAGATAGAATTCTCAAGGCAGCCAGGGAGAAGAAAATGATAATTTATAAAGGTAAACCCATTAGATTATCCTTGGAATTCTACACCAGTAAATTCTACCAAACATTCAAAGAAAATTTAATACCTATTCTCCTCAAACTCTTCCAAAAAATTGAAGAGGAGGCAATACTTCCCAACACATTTTATGAGGCCAGTATTACTCTGATACCAAAGATAACACAAAAAAAGAGAACTACATACTAATATCTCTCATGAACAGAGATGCAAAAATCCTAAATAAGATACTAGTGAACCGAATACAGCAACGTATTAAAAAGATTATATACCACGATCAAATGGGCTTCATCCCAGAGGCACAGGGATGGTTCAACATATGCAAATCAATTAATGTGATACACCACATGAATGAATTAAAAAATAAGAATCACATGATCATATTAATAGATGCAGAAAAAGCCTTCAACAAGATACAGCATCCATTTATGATCAAAACACTTAACAAAATCAGTATAGAAGGAAAGTACCTTGACATAATAAAGGCCATATATGACAAACCCTCAGCCAATATTATACTTAATGGTGAAAAACTAAAAACCTTCCCTCTATGATCAGCAATAAGGCAAGGCTGTCCACTATCACCACTGTTATTTAATATAACATTGGAGGTCCTAGCGAGTGCAATCAGGCAAGAGAAAGATATAAAAGGCATCCAAATAGGAAACAAAGAAGTCAAATTGTCATTATTTTCAGATAACATGATTCTCTATATAGAAAACCCTGAAGACTCCACAAGAACACTACTAGAAACAATAAGCAAATACAGTAAAGTCTCTGGATACAAAATCAACATTCAAAAATCCATAGCATTCCTATACTCTAACAATGAAGTGTCAGAAAAAGAAGTGGAAAAAATAATTCCTTTTGCAATTGCAACGAGAAGAATAAAATACCTAAGAATAAATTTAATGAAACAAGTGAAGGACTTATATAATGAAAACTATAAGACCCTATTAAAAGAAATTTAAGAAGATACAAAAAATGGAAAGATATTCCATGTTCTTGTATTGGAAGAATCAGCATAGTTAAAATGACCTTATTATCTAAAACATTTTACAGAGTTAATGCAATCCCCATCAAAGTCCCATCAGCATTTTTTAAAGAAATAGAACAAAAAAATCATCAGATTTGTACAGAAGCATGAAAAACCCTGAATTTCCAAAGCCATTCTGAGAAAAAGAATGAGGCTAGAGGCATCACTCTGCCCGACTTCAAATTATACTACAAAGCGACAGTTATCAAAATGGTATGGTATTGGCAGCAAAACAGACACACGGACCAGTGGAATAGAATTGAGAGTCCAGAAGTAAACCCATATTTATATGAGCAAATAATTTTCAACAAAGAAGCCAAAAACATACAGTGGAGAAAGGAAAGCCTCTTCAATAAATGGTGCTGGGAAAACTGGAAAGCTATCTGCAAGAGAATGAAACTAGACTGTTGTCTATCACCACATACTGAAATTAAGTCAAAATGGATTAAGGACCTAAATATAAGACTTGAAACTATCAAATGCATAGAAGAAAACATAGGAACTAAACTCAAGGACCTTGGACTTAAGAGGATTTTATAAATTTGACTTCAAAAGCAAGAGAAGGAAGAGCTAAAATAAATGAATGGGACTACATCAAACTAAAAAGCTTCTGATCAGCAAAAGAAATCATCAATAAGATAAAGAGAGAACTATCCAAATGGAAAAATATATTTGCAAGCAACACCTCCGATAAGGGCCTAATATCCAAAATATACAAAGAACTCCTACAACTCAATAACAACAACAACAACAACAACAAAAGTGATCCAATCAAAAAATAGGCAGAGGACCTGAGACAGACACTTCTCCCTAGAGAACATACAGATGACCAAAAATATATGAAAAGATGATCAACATCACTAGCTATTAGGGAAATGTAAATCAAAACAACAATGAGATACCATCTCACACCTGTTAGAATGCCTATAATCAACAAGACAAGTAATAACAAATGTTGGAGAGGATGCGAAGAAAAAGGAACCCTCATATACTGCTGGTAGTGCTGCAAATTGGTACAGCCGCTATGGAAACAGTATGGAGTTTTCGCAAAAAAACTAAGAATTAATCTACCATATGATCCAGCAATCCCTTTACTGGATATTTACTCCAAAGACTTGAAAATCCATATCTGAAAAGATATTTGCACACTGATGTTCATAGCAGCATTTTTCACAGTGGCCAGGACATGGAAACAACCAAAGTATCCTATGATAGATGATTGGCTAAAGAAGCTGTGGTACATATATACAACAGAACACTACTCAGCCATAAGAAGAGATAAAATACTGCCATTTGCGACAACATGGATAGACCTTAAGATAATCATGCTAAGCAAAATAAGCCAGACAGAAAAAGTTGAAAATCACATGAAATCACTTATATGTGGGATATAAACCTAAAAGCAACAAATGAGCAGGACAAACAAACAGAGACTCATGGACATGGACTATAGGCTAGTGGTTACCAGAGGACTATAGACTAGTGGTTACTAGTGGGGTGGGGGAGGAGGGAGAAGGTAGACAGGGTAAAAGGGGTCAAATATAGGGTTTAGGGGGAGGATGAAGTGGGTAAAGGGAATCAAATATATGGTAGCTGAAGGAAACTGGACTTTGGGTGGTAAACACACAATAGAATATCTAGATGTCAACTGATAATATACACCTGAAAATAATATAATTGTATTAACCAATGTTACTCCAATAAACTTAATTAAAAATTTTTTAAAATTTTTTAAAAAAAGAGGACAGAAATCAGTGAAACCAGTGATCAGTAAATGATATTAGTTAAACTAATTAGCCTGTATTGTTTGTATGTGAGCAGAAGAAAGGAAAGAGGAGGGAGAGAGAGAGAGAGAAAGGAGAGAGTGCACACGCACACAGGGGCTATGAATGGAAGTCCACAGAAGATTGACAGCCAAAAACCCTGACTAGAGATCAGAAAAAAATGGTCATTATTCATGTACTAAGTACATGAACAAGGTGCTAAGTGAATGATTGTTTCCCCTTGTAAACTGTGAGAAAACTCTAAAAACTCTATTACTGGCTTCCTGGAAGAGTTTACAACATAGTTAAGCTGAACGTCCTACTGAGCATTTGGAATCACACATTCTTTAGTCAGGCTAGTAATCATTTTTCAAGAAAATAAATGTCTTGCAGAAAATAGTCCTAAGGTTCTCTCCACTTACACCATCTATCTCCAAATGGTGATACTTTGAGCTTAAGATAAAAACCAGAATATTGATTTCATTTCCGGTTCCAGGTAAACATCTCTTTAGGTTCTTAGACACTGCATAAGAACCATCTGGAATGTATTTACTGAGGTTTACTCTTTCAGAGAGAATGCTGAGTTGGGTCTGAGAAAACAGGAAGGCTATGGAAAGACAATTTTGCTGTTTGAAACAGATTTGATTCCCTTTCTAACATGCATGTTGAAATAAAATAAATAGACTTATACAGAAAATCACCAGCAATCTGAATAAACTTAGAAACCAGCAGTTACATGCTATCATTAAATCCTGATGTTCATGATGCCTTTGAAATAGCATAATGCCTATTCCCCTGTTCATATTTATAATTTTTATTTTCATTCTCTGCCATTATTTCTTCTAAACTACAGCCATAATCTCATAAATGGCTCCATTGCTTCTGTTTTCTCTTTATTCAAATCCACGATCCTAAAATCTTTTGTAAGCTACCATTTGCTAAGTATTTACTATATCTCAGACAACTTTCTGAAGGCTGACACACAGAAATTCATCTAATCCTCACAGTCAGCTTGACAGTTTTGAGATGATAATATGGATCGGCTCCTTCAATATTTAATCTTCTTCCTGATGTTTCTTCCTGAGCTCAGAGGTGGGAAAGCTAAATGCCACATTCCCCAGAATGGATTCCAGCCAAGGTTTCAGATGTTATTCATATGCATCCATGAAAACTTGAATCAGAACTGAGTAAGGTCTGGAGAGATTCAGAACTGGAGGTGTTCATTTTCTATCTTAAACTATAACAGAGATGTCGTAACTCTGCACTTAAGTGACGTAGTGGTGACTTCTCAGTATGGCAGGAGCTACGACCTTTGTGATGGTCCAGTTCTGCAGTGTGGCCCTCAGCATCATTTTTTAAAAGTCAGAATAAGGACTGCTTTCTTTAGTCCAACCAATGCTTCCAAAGGCCATTTACTATTCTGTAGTAATTCTCTCCATGCTTACATGAGTCAGAGTGGATTATGATAACTGCAGCCGAGCACTGAACTCCATAGGCAAATGTATTCCCACTATACGCTTGAGATAAAGTAGTTAAATTTCTCTTAAATTTATACAGGTAGTAAGTAATGGTTTAGGATTCTAATCCAGGCAAAACAATCTGCACTGTGACTATTCCATTCTCTCCTTATAAGTTCCGTACTTCTCGACACAATGAAGTCTAATTCTTTCCTTTTGCTTGTCACTAAAAGCCATTTTTAGTTTATCCCAAACTCCTTTCTTATTTTTTTTTTCTCACCTAAAGCATTCTATATGTTGAACTTACTCTTGGCCTTGCCCATCAGTATTGTTTTTCACCCCAATTCTTTCATCTGGAACTCTCCCTATTAATTTAATTTACCCAAATTCTACTCATACTTTGGAGAATTTATATCCAAACTATCAATTCCTCTGAGAATATTATAGTGCGCAATGATCCTTTCTTTTTAATTTCATATAAATTATAGTATGTCATTGTTTCAATAATTAAACATATAGGGCCTTATATCTCACTTATTATCTTATGTATTGAATTTTTTAACTTGTGTCTCTTTTATTTTTGTGGCTAGATCAGAAGGTTTTTGATAAATGGGCTTCCTCGTATAGCTCACTGAATCCATTTCACCAACGAAGATATCCAGGTGACTTGCTTCTTTCATTTGTACAATAATTTTAAGGTGACAATTTTCACTAAGATTCCCTGTAGAGCTTCTTAAAACATGTATTCCTGGGCTCCATCCTCAAAAATTTTTATTCAGTAGAGCTGGCATCTGAGAATTGGATTTTTAACAAGCTCCCAGCTGACGCAAATGCTGCTAATTCTGGAATTACACATTGGCACTGTGGCAAGTAAGAATAATAGTGATTTCTATAAAATTTACAAATTCTTTTCACAGAAACCATTTTATTTGATTCCTACAATAGCTGTCTTAGGTGTCTAGTATTATCCCCTTTTTAAAAATGAAAAAATGATGTATGAATGATTAAACAATTCTCCCTACTCCCTAGTCACACTGCTAGGAAGTGGCAGAGCCAGATTTTTAACTCAGGCCCATTAATTCCAAATTTTATTTTTTGCCTAACATCATAATGCCACTCCCTTCTTGAAACTTGATGATAATTTATAGTAAATAACTCTATATAATAATTTTTATTTTTCATCATCATGTAGTTCATAAGAAATTTCTTCTGATCATAAAGTAATAATCCCTGGTTATACTAATTTGATGGCAAGTGAATGAATAGACAACATTTCCTTACAACTCTGATTAAATGAAAACTTTTGCAGAAAAAGAAAATGGAAGCATATATTCATATCTCCTTGCTAGTCCAGAAGATTCTAGAAAATTGCATATAGGAGTCAAGATTATTTTGGTTGCAAATGATAGAAAAACCAATTCAAACCAATTAAAGCAAAAAAGAGAAATGTATTGGTCACAGATCCAGGGAATTGAGCTTCAGTTAAGGTTGTATCTGCATGCTCAAACAATACTACTAATATTTCCTTTTTCTCTTTGGCAATCAGAAATTCTTCTGGTCTGGAGATATCAGATAAGCTATATCTTCATGGTGGTCAGAGAGTCATCAGTAGCTTCAGGTATGGCTCAGTATTTCATAAACCCCATAAAAAAAATTTAAAAAAAAATAAAAAGATTGTCTTTCCCCACAGTTTCTGTCAAAGTTGTGTGGCACACACCTATTGGTTCTGTTTAGCTTAGCCTGATTCAACTATCCACTCAAGAAGCATTATTGTGACACTTTAAAGCATAGAATAACCAACTAAGACATGAGGACTGGAAATGCTTAATGGGCAATTAACAACAACAAACAATATTGGGGTATTTTTTACCAGAAGAAGATGAAAAGTTTTTCTAAGCAGACAGAAACAAAAAAAATGTCTAACAGACCACTGAATGTTTGGGAATAATTATGGAAAAGGTAATATGAATCTGAATATAAATAAACATTATATGGTTTGGGGAGTTTAGAGAGATTAAATATGCATGTAGATAAAAATATGCTGACTAAATGTTTTTCAAAAAGCCTTTGATGAAGGCTGTTAATATTAATCACTTCAAGATTATGATTATTATGTTTTTCCAGGAGGTTAGAAACAATAACAATAACCAAAATAAACCCATAGGTTGAAATTAAAAAAAACAAAAACAAAAAAAACACAAACATCAACAGAGAGAAAAATACTAATATTGGTGTTTTTTAGATTATACAATATTCCAGATTCTTTTTTCCCTCCTTTCCTGTTAAAAATTATACATTTTTACCTTTTATCGTGTGACTTATAGTGCCTTTTTATGGAAAGAGTATACTTGCTAACTTAATGGTACCATGCTGGTTCAAATGATTTGCTTTGGGAAATGGAATTTGGGTAGAAGTCAGAATATGCTAGTTGTGAGCAGCAGCTTTGAGAGCCATTACTTACTTTGATTTGGTCTTCTTTCCTTTGTTACAAGAATAGCAAATTCTAGATAGGGCCTTCAGCCACTATTTTTAGCCTGCATTCTGGAATAAGGAAGAAATGTGGGACAGGAGCAGAATTACTGTGACAAGCAGCTAATACAAAACAGGAACAAGGAAAAAAGCAAAAAGAAAACCACAAAAAAGCCTTCTATGTTCTTATAAGAATAAGCTACTTGAGAGTTTTGGTAGAGTCATTCGTTACAGAAAACTAACCTAGAAAGAAATTGACACTGTCTTATGTAATTTTGTTAAATGACCTGGAGAAAGGCCTCCATGGTTTTCTCTTCAATTTTCAGATAACACTAAGTCATTTTGAATAATAAAATGAAAACAAGTAAATTACCTGAGCATTTGCTGAGTCTGAAGCATTATGCTAACAACTTTACCAGCTTTATTTTCAGTATCCTATTTTGTCCTCTCTGAAACCCTATTACAAATACTTTGAATCTTTTTATCAGTAAGGAAACAATTGGCCAAGGTCATAGATCTACTACCAGTCAGACCAAGATTAAATCCTGGATTCTAGCATTTATTAATTTTTGAGTAAACAGGTAATATATAACACATGCATTAAGTGGTAATCTAAACAATGGTAATAGATCTGAGGAACCTCAAAATGTAGAAATTACTCTAGAAAGGGTAAGAAAGTACACCTGTAAGACACCCGAGTAAAAGCAATCAGCACACTACAGACATTGAAAGTAAAAACTGAAAAGAGATGACTGAAATCTAAAAAGCCATGAAGAGTGTTAAAAAATAAACATGGCTTCAATATAAATTTCAGACTATAATGAGTTATTTCTTGCTGCTTGAATAACTTTATACTTGATAAAATTGTGTTATGGGTTGAATTATGTGCCCCCATTCCCAAATTCATATGTCAAAGTCTTAAACCTCAGCGCCTCAGGATGTGACTATTTGGAAGTAGAGTTGTTGCAGATATAATTAATTAAGATGAGGTAAGACTGGAGTAAGTGGGCACTTTATCCAATATAACAGGCATCTCTTTAAAAAGGAGAAATTTGGACACATGCACACACACACATACACACACACACACAATATCATGTGAAGATGAAGGCAGAGATAAAGGAGATACAGCAGAAGCTAATGAAGGCTGAAGATTGCTGTCAAACCTCCAGAAGTTAGGAGGAAGGAATGGAACAGAATTCCTCCTCATGGCCCTCAGAGGGAATTAATCTGTCTGACAACTTGATCTTGGTTTTCTAGACTCCAGAACCAAGGGGCAATGCCTTTCTGTTGTTTAAGCCACCCAGTTTGTGGTACTTTGTTACAGCAGCTCTAGCAAATTAATACAAATTATCAGCTTAGAAAATAAGTTGTAAACTTAAAGGACATACATCACTATAAAGTGATAATAATCAACAGAATAAAAAGTTTCTATAAATTCACAATTCAGAAAGTTATATTGAGCTATAAAGTACAGTTGTGATATATTCATACTTCTAATCTTTGAGGTTGACCTGAGAGAGAGAACCTGACAGACAGCAAGAAAAGATTTTAGTTTATTATATTAAAGGGATAAATATTTAAGGTGACTTCTGTAATTATGTATAAGACTGGGATAATTTTCCAAATTTAATTTTTAGTATTTTCCAAGAGTACCTAATCTCCTTTATAAATTTTTAGTTACTTTATAAGTATAGGCATAGTGGAAAGGGCAGAAGTACTTTGGCCTTACATGGAAATAGTATATTCTTTCATGCCCTCTGGCATACAGCTGAAAATGGTGCCCTGATGGCCTGAGAGAGTTAATTCACATCCCAGATGCCTAACTTACTCCCTGGGAGTAAATTACTCATTGGCAGGACAAGGTCATTCTTCATTTTAACCATTACCATAGCATTTTATATTGTCAAGTGCTATGTGGTTTTGCAATCCTTAAAATCCCCTGGTGAAGTAAAGGGGATGACAAACACAATTATGTCTGATTTACAGACTAGGGAACTGGGACTCAAGCAAGAGACAAAGCCATCATCGGTAAGGGCCATCCCAGAAGGCAGGAGTTCTGGCTTGGGTCTCTGTTTATCATGTGGAGTACAGGAATACACCTAAGGGATATTAGCTATGCATGCAATTCTTGTATTTCATAGAACTTTAGCTCCCCACCCAAGCTGATTCTTGGCAGCAGCCATCTGTCAAAGAAACATAGGTACAGAGAAATTTAAGTACAAATTGTGCACAGTGCATTAGAATTTTAGCTATTTGGGATTAGAGATGTCTGCAAAATCAAAATGAAACACACTGTAACTTAAAGTCAACTGCCCAAAACAGTATCAGGAGGATGAAGGACACTACTATTTGCCACTATTTTGATAAGTGAATCCAGTTAAAAGCATCAGTGAAGGCATGTGCAGGGAGCCAGGAGAAACAAAGCTTAGGGAAAAAAAATAAAGAATAAATATTTTATTGCTTAGTATAATTTCATCTAAAAACCCATAGTAGTTTTAAAAATCACTTTTTATACTTTGTCATTTATTTATAAGATGAAACCACAACTTCACATTTATTCCAACAGCTTGTTTTACCTATCTCTGCAGTATATAAACTTAGCATTTGTCAAATTATTGCCTGCAAAACAACTCTAGGCTTTTTATTGTGAGTGTTCTGGAGATGTACCCTCATATCCAAGTTCACAACCTAGGATCCCAGCTCTTGAAAACTGAAAATTTTCAAATTGAAATATCTGAAAGAGTCCTTAAAAATAAGTCAACATTTGAGTATTAACTAGAGTTTTGGGCATTGGACTAGAAGATCAGGACAGTTGGCTGATTTTCAAATTTCTGAAGTTGAGTGTTGGATATTTCATATCTGCCTCAAGCTAAATCTTTAGATAACAAGCAGCCAGAGCAGATGTGATTTCATGTAATTTAATGTTTACTTGCTTTCATTTTATAAAGTTTGAAATGTTCTAACCCATTTTCCTGCTGTCAATCAGACACCCAGTGTCGCCCTGCTGTCCCATTGATTCTAAAATCAATGACTATGCTGCCAGTGCTTAGAGAGCATGATTGCTCTTTCAAAGCAAGCTGCTGGGTAAAGATGGTCCTTCTGAGTTTGATCAATTTTTACCACAATGAGGCAGAAAAGTTAAGAATCAGCGTGATGACCTATTATATTGATGTCACTCAGGTCTAGGACTCTTTTGACACAAAGAGTTACAGATGGAAATTACAATTTGCGGGGAACAAATGTTGAAACAGCTGCCACAAATCTGTGACACAGAGTACAAGAAAACTTATTTTAGTGATTTTACAATTCAGTAAAATGCACATATAATTAGACTTAATTGTATGATCCAAATCACACTCTTTTATACAATTCTAGAATTTCTTTTTTGGTGGCAAGATCATAGTATCTACTGAGCTAAATAACTTTCTAACAAACTAAGCAAATTAATTACCAGTTTATGCTATCACAAGTAATAAATGAGAAAGAGTCCTTAGATATTCTTTCACTTGGATTTTAAGATAAAATTTTTCCCATTACAAGTATTTGGAAAGAAATTTCTACTTTAATGAGAAATTAAACTTAAAAAAGAATTTACACAATCCATTTGATAGGGAATTTTTTCATAATTTACTTTTTATTGTGGTAAAATTCACATAACATAAAATTCACCATTTGAACTATTTTAAAGTACACAATTCAGTGGAATTTAGTATAGTCACAATATTTGCAACCATCACCACTATCTACTTCCAGAACACTTTCATCATCCCAAAAGGAACCTTCACACCCATTAAACAGTCACTACATGTTCCTCTCTACCCACAAATCCAGGCAACTACTAATCTATTTTCTGTATCTACAAATTTGCCTATACTAAATATTTCATTTAAACAGAATTATACAGTATGTGTCCTTTTGTGTCTTACTTAAACTTTTACTTAGCATTATATTTTCAAGATTATTCATACTATAGCATATATCAGAGTTCATTCCTTTTAAAAGCTTTATAATATTTTATTGTACAGATATACCACATTTTGTTTATCTATTCATTGATTGATCAAAATTTGGGTTATTTCCATCTTTTTTCACTGTTCTGAATAGTGCTGCTATGAGCACTCACATACAAGGTTTTATTTGAACATCTGTTCTTAATTCTGTGGTGTATATACCTAAGAATAGAATAGCTGTGTCACATGATAATTCTATGTTTAACTTACTAAAGAACTGCCAAACTTTTTTCACAGTAACAGCACCATTTTACATACTCACCAGCTATATATATATTCTAAATTCTCCATATCCTTGTAATACATTATTTACTATTTTTATTATTATCATCTCATTGGCTGTTAAGTGGTATCATATTGTGTTTTGATTCCCATTTCCCAACTGACAACTGATGTTGAGCGTCTATTCAAGTGTTTCACCTAAGTTTTAACTGGGTTGTTTTTTGATGTTGAGTAGTAAGGGTTCTTCATATATTCTGGATATTGGACCCGTTTCATATATATGACTTACGAATGTTTTCTCTCATTATATGATTTGTCTTTTCACTTTCTTGAAAGTGCCCTTTGATGCACAAATGTTATTAATTTTGATGAAGTCCAATTTATTTTTTTCCTTTGTTGTTTGTGGTTTTAGTGTCTTATCTAAGAAACCATAACAAATCCAAGGTCATGAAGATTTATTCCATTAATCTATGTACTGGTCCTTATGTCTGTACCACACTCTTTTGATTACTGTAGCTTTGTAGTAAGTTTTGGAATTAAGAAGTATATGTGCTTTGACTTTTCTCTTTTTCCCAAGGTTTTCTTAGCTATTGTGGGCCCTTAAAATTCCATGTGAATTATAGGGTTAGCTCTTCCATTTCTTAAAAAAAGGGGGGGGGGAAGCCATTTAGATTTTGATAAGAATTGCATTAATCTGTATGTTGCTAAGAAATAACTCCATTTTAACAATAGTATGCTTCTAATCTATGAACATGTGATGTCTTTCCATTTATTCAGATCTTCTTTAATATTTTTTAGCAAGGTTTCATAGATTGTAATGTACTAATCTTGAACCATGGTTAAATTTATTCCTAAGTATTCTAGTTTTTTATGCTATTATAAATAAAATTTTTTTCTTCAGAAATTCTCTTTTTAGATTGTGTATTGCTATTGTATAGAAATAATACTGATTTTTGCATATTGGTCTTATATTCTCCAACTTGGCTGAATTTATTTTGTAAAACTATCTTCCATATTTTAGTGACAAGAGAAAAATTCTGAGATGTTCTAAATTAAATCAGAGCAGGCTATGAAGTAGGAGAAAAAGACAAGGGTAAGTAACCAGTTAATAGCTGTGGGGCAACTGACAAAAGACTGCTCACATTCCTGAATGTGTATTGGAGTTTTGCATTAACTTTCAGGCTGCTCTCTATAAAGAGATGCCTCTGCATCCTGCTTAAGCATAAAGTTTCCAAACTGTTGCCCACAGCCAATCAAAAGTAGTAAATATTTCTTCCTTACAGATTATGCACCCATTCTAAAATTGCACCCACTTCACCTTTTCCTGCTTTCTTTTACTATAGCCAATGTAAATTCTTTCAAAACAACTTACATCTTTAAAAGAGCCCTGTCAGCTCCAGGATGGTAGACATGTTTGTTTTTTTCCATCTAGTCCTGCTGTGGGTGGTGTTGACTATATGTCCTAGGACCTGGTCCTCTTTCTGGCTAGCATATGGTTTAACAAACGGTCAGCACCAAGCTGATTAAGAAGGGAAGGTTTCAGTGGTGAGATGCCCAGTTGGAAGAATGCTGACATGAAAATGAAACTGCAGACACCAACTTTATTGCTAGAAGTATGCTATTGCGGGGAGTGCAGTTCTATTGTGGGGAGTGGGCTTCTGTTTCTGCTCTTCTTCTGCTCCCCGTCTTGTGCTCCTCTTCTGCTCCCCAGGGGACTGCATGGCTTCACATAGATCAGAGTACAATAGTGGTATTCAGCCACACATGTGTGATACAATAAGCTGAATTATGTTTACATATTTTAGGCTCACATGCCCTACTACACTATTGTAACATTTTAAATTCGGGGTCCTATTCCTAGCTGTGAGCACGGATCACAGCCAGACCTGGGACCTGCCAGGCCTGGGACCCACACAAACTTTCTTCTTTTTTTCCAGAAACAGTTTTGACCATGAAAGTTTTTGTTTAACGATAGTGTTTAGTCAAAAATAGACTAGAGAATGTCTGGATAACTTGGGTAGAGTTGGTTACTAGAGAGAAACCATTATACTTTAAAATAACCAATAGGACTATTTTTTTTGTCATATTTTTATTTTAATTGGTATTATGGCTGTTATCATATACCTCCTTCCAAAAAGTAACAGTGAATTTAAGATAAATGTTATTAACTGAAACCAAAATAATCATAATGTAGACTGGCTTTCAGAATGAATATTGTTTATATTAGTGAAACCTTGTTTGGTGAGTAAATAATAAACCTATTAGTCCAAGACATATGAATCACTGAAGAAAGCAAAATAAAGTCTAAGAGCTAAGCAAAATAGATTTTCAATTGAAAAAAAATGGTGAGTAGATATAAAGGCCTATTTTAACATACAGGACTTGCATATATTTCTTGTACAAATTTATCTTAAATGGCACATTGGTTCTGGTGAAGCCATAGGTCTTCTCTGTCTACTGGTAGAAACTTTGAAGTATGTACAGACAAGATTAAACCAGAGCATTGGAAATTCTGTCACTACTAAATAAATAAATAAATACATATATACATACATACATACATACATACATACATACATATATAAATACACAAAATGTATGTCATAAAGGGTTGAGCAAATTTTATTAGTGAGTAGAAAGAATTTACACAATGAAACAACTTAGTGATGATAAGAGAAGTGACCAAGTACCATAGAAAGAACCTAGCTTAGAGATAATTATATGATTTAAAAGGGTGAGAATAAGAACTTAATTCTCTAACAATAGAGGAAAATAGCTGAAGCAGAAATAGGTTGGCTCAGGGATGAGACTAATCACAAAGGAAAATTGAAGGGGCTAAATGATTTATGGCCAAATACAGGGGATGAAAACCTAGGGGAGATCAGATTTCAAGTTAAGAGCTTAATGAACAAAGTAAGCAATATGGAGAGAGCTTAAGCAGCAGAATTGTGAACCTATAAATCCCCTATATGTGGTACTAGTAGAACCTGAGCTCTCTAGGCAGAAATGTGAAGTAATTGGATAAAAATATTTTAGGACAAGTAAAAAGGATAAAGTTTATGCCATCAAGGACATGGTATTTAAAATAATTTTATTTTAAGGTCCTAGCTTAAATCCCTTTGAGTAGTCACAGTAAAAGGTGACCAGTGACAAAATAACAGAGAGGTGCTTTTTAGAATTTGCTCTAAGTCTGCTTCATCATGCTGATCTAATCATGTTTGAAAGTTCAGGTCAGCATCCATCAGTGCGGGAAATCATTTAGCATTCAAAATTTCAGAGGGCGTTCATACACAGAGGTGAACCCTGCTTCGAGCAAGGTCAACATGTGGATATGTCCGTTATCCTAAAGCTAAAAATCTAAGTTAGTGGGTAATTATTTCCTTTATGAAATAAATAATCCTTTATTTGCAAAAGCTTTGAATATGACATGTCTTATAATTAAAATGTTTCTAATCAAAATATAAAATCAATCTCCATAGAGTATTAGGAGAGTATCTTTTATAGCAAGGTAAAATAAACTCACGGGGATAATCATTCTTTCATGCAGTGGACATTGTAATACGGTACCCAAGTTCCTTTCAGTGAAGGACTTACACTGCCTCAGCTGCTGGGGAGTTTTGAACAGTTGCCAGACAGCTTTGAACTGTCAGCCCTTTCAAGTGATTGCAGAGAGACATCTTGCACAAGGTTAAACTGTTCCTCGGGTGGCCCACACCCAATGACTAATCTATGCAGAAGTACAAAGGCCAGCTGTTTTAGCCCTATTTAACACAACTTTGAAAGTCCATTCTGTAGGTTGACTAGGGCTGTTTTGAGTTTGGATTGCAGCTCAACTTCTCTCTCTGCTCAATCTTGCTCCCTTCTAATCCCACAAGTGTTGATCTCAAGGATCCTTGAAAACATTCTGCATGCTAAATTGAATACTAGAGACTTTTTTCAAGGAATACAACTTCTAACATTATAGAAAACACATCAAACATGAATGTTAAGAAAAATGTATCCCAACTGTTACATTATATACATATTTTCAGAGATAACAGAGGATTGAGGGAAAGTGATAAAAAATGAAAGGACCTAGATAATATGAAGTAGAGAATTCAGATTCAAGCTAATACAAGCAAACTGTCTTTTTCCTTAGTCAAGGTGTTCTTCAGTATGGTCGCAACTCCTTTCACAAATCCTCGCTGTTCTATTTCCATCTGCTCACCAACTTTCCTGTCTTCCGATTTTCTTCATAACGTTTCTTCCTCTACATCCCATGGCTCTTCTTCCCTTCCAACTTGAAAATGATACCTGGTTTGGTGAGTTGATAGCCTATTAATAGGTCGTTGTAGTTCTCCAGCATCACATCCTGTACAAATTCATGTGAGCAGGTGTCAGTTGTTGCCATCCCTCCTGAGTAAAGTCAAACAGCCATATCCTGGAATGTTACTGTTTCCAATGCTGTTCGCAGGCAGCCACTACCACTGGGCTGAATTCAACTGCTGAGCTGAAATGAAAACTAATCCTTAAAGGTCTGCGAGGTCAAAATGGGTGACGAGGACATAAATCTGAAACTACCAGTTGATAAGACACCAGAGGCCTATGAAAAATTATTGCCTGAGTATTCCTTTCTCTCTGCAGTCTTGGTAAGGGGCACTTTTTTCTGGATTTTGTCTGTAGAATTTAGGTCCTTCGGCTTACTTTCTTGCTCCAAAATCTTCAAAATTTCTTTTTTCTTTTGAATTTAAAATTTAAATTTAAACACAGGACTAGTGTTTTCCTTCTTCTGACCAGGTAAGACCCTGGGGCAACTCAGCACACGTGACCTGGGGCCACAACCATCAGGACGCCAGAGGCCTGCACACTGAGCACTGTGGGGCGCTCTCAGAACTCTCCCCGGCGGCCCTTGGGGTGAGCAGGTTCCAGCCGCGGGGTCCACGAACCCCACCAAGGGTTGGTGGACTGTGTCTCTCCCACGGTCTTGGCCAGCCAGCCACAGCCTTTCTGGAGTTGGGCTGCGTTTCCCAGTGCCGCTGGGTTCTTAACAACTAAAACAATGATCTATTTGCACAGAAGTTTCAATTGGTAGTTAACTTACTTGTTCTAGGATCAGCAGTTTACATTTATTGACATTCGTGAAAAATTATCCCCGAGTATTAATTTCATGACTTTATTTGAGAAGGAAAAGCTGGCTTTAGGCACAGGATCTGGGAAATTAGCCTTTTTTGTTGTTAAAATTTGCTCTGTAAGGCCTAGCAAACTGCAGACAATACATTATCAGTCTTTAAAAAAAAAAAAAAAAACAGGCCGATTAAGGCTATTTTGTTTGTTCATCTCACTATTGTTTAAAAAAGAATAAGAATTTAGGTAAGTAAAGACTACTCTCTAAGAAGACGGGTTTAAGTGTCATGTTCCACATAATCCTATAGATTACAGAGAGATCCTTATTTGCTTCTGAAGCAATTTACAAGATTAAATTTAAAAATACAGTTTGTATTTTTTGGAATAGTATCTTTCTTTTTGCAAATCATTTTGCAACAAGATTTAGGACATATTTCACCATGTGAAAACAAGATAAGCTTCAGTAATGAATTTATGCCTTTCCTATGATATCATCTACTAAAAACATTAAATACAACTTCAGATCTTTTATTATTTGACTGTAGAGAAAATAATATGGAGAGGTGCCAAGATAAACTAAAGATAGTTCATCATTAAGATCTACTTTACATGAAGATCAAATCATATGACCAGAGTATATATGATTCTGGATATCTGAATTATCTGGATAGTTGAGCTATAATCTTTTAAACACTATCAATTAAAAAATTAATTCTTTTCAATGGACATATTTCTTAATTATTCACTTCATGTCATGTTAAGTAGGCGATGTTTAATGAAACTTTCTTGACACATTAGTCATTTTTATGTAATATTTGTTACTTAAGATAGCAAAATATGATTTGAGACACAGATGTATAATGACAAGATTTAGTTCTGAGGGGGCCCTGACCAAGACATGGGTTCTGAATGTTCTTTTTTGATGTCAGTTTGTTTTTTAATTATCTGTTGTCTCATTATAGAAGCTGCCTTGTGAAAAATTAATTGGTACCTCATGGATTAGTGTTACCTTTGATGTAGTTTTCATATCGTTCAGAAAATTGTATTCTTCACTGTGTTAATCACCATCACTCAGTTTTGTCTCTGACTGAACATCATTGGTTCATAAATACTCCCCAAAATCCTACATCCTTTCTTCTATACTAAGTACCTTACTTTCAAATAAAGAAAAAATACTCTTCGCCTTTTTAAGAATTAGGTAAAAAAAAAATTTGAAGAGGTACTTACTATAAATATATACAAGAGCAAATTCTTAGACAAGACTCCAAGATTTTCTTAACACTTGACATTTATTAAAATTCTAAGTATAAGTAATATTAGGAATCATATTTAACTTATATAAATATTACATTCAATGATTATGAGTGCAAGATAGCAATCAAAGAAGCTTGTGTATCTTAAGTTTTATCGGTAAAACTCTCAGCTTAAGCTCGCTCTCTCTATGGATAAATATCTATACCTATATGTATATCCAGATATATAGAGATAGATATGTCTCTCTCTATATGTAAATTCTTAGTCTATTTTTAATATCATGTACACTTTATCTGTATAAATACATTTTTAATTTCTGAGGGTTTAAAACTAAGTCCTACAACAATAGCTCAACGCATTTTCTCCAAATTTAGGGATAATCACTGGGAATGTCTGATTTAGAATAATGGAATAAAGGGCACATAAAATACATTTCAGCAACCTTGGTTATAAAGAGGTAAATAATAATTTTCCAGAGCTGCTAAAACTGAGGTATAATACTAGTTTTTGAATAGCTGCTGATTGGAAGAGGTATATTAATTAATACGCCAGAGAACAAGAAAATAAATAATATCTTTAAAATTGAACATAGAATTACAGGTCACAATGTAAGCCATAGTTCCTCCTTGCAATTTCACTGCTTCTCACATGGGGAACTCTAGGCAACAAGCCCTAGTGTGAGTAGCAGGGATTTATTTATGTTACCATGGTTAATGATAATTCTGGGCAACATAAGGGAAAACTTACAGTGTAACAGTAACAGCCTAAATCCTGGAATTGCTCCCATGAGGGATCATCCTGCTCATGAAATCCCTTTTGTAATAACATTTAATATTCTGAACATTAACATATTAAGCAAAAGTTAAATTGGTCAGTAACACTAAAGAGGGATGATTAAAAATATTTCTCAACAAATAAAGTCTTAAAATGACCTCTACATTTATCAAGTAAAACATAAGTCTCCTCAAAAAAGCCTAATATTAAGTAATAGTGATAGTTCAATTGAAAGAGATGAAAACAAACTAACTAAAGCAAATAAGAGACATATTGGATGAAATTGTTGGAAAGGATCAGTTTGTGGTGTGGGAAGTATGGTGTGGGTTTTCCAATTAGTTTTGTTTTTTCAATTAGTTCTTGCCTAAAAAACTGAAAAGGAAATTAAGATTATAGATGTAAGAATTGTTCTATTAAATAATTAATATATTATCTTAAGAGTTATGACTAGAAAATTCTCCCACATTATGAATTTTAATTTTTCTATTTTTCTTCCTGAACAGATGTTCATTTTATATAATATAGAGAAATATAATTAAGAGGAAGACAATAAAATCATTCTATAAAGTTTTATCTTAAAAGAATACATGGAAGGGTGTTGTAACATATGTAATATACCATAAATGATCTTGGTCGTATGAATTTTCTGTGACCAGATCTATATTTTATGTGGTTCACATATAAAAAGGCAACTGCTGAAAAAATATATACTATAGGGATGGTAGAAACATTTGGGATTATATATTGAGAGTTTAACTTTATCATATAAACACCTAAAAAAAAAATATAGGTTCCAGGGCTCTATCCCAGAGTACAGACCATAATAGCTAGGGAGTTGTTAGGTGTTGGGAAGTTGTGTTATTTTATCAACTCATTTGGTGATGGTGAAGCAGTGTTTATGTTTAAAAACTGCTGATCTAGCACACCAGTACTTCATTTTGCAGCCATAGAACACAAAAGTAGGTGATTCAGTAATTTGCCTAGGGTTATATAGCTAGGACATGAGCTCAAGTTTTCCATCAACCATCAGTTCTGTGCTGTTTTCTCAATTCAATTTGATTCAATTCAACTCAATTCAATTCAATTCAATCAATTCAATTCAATTCAATTCAATTCAATCTAATCCAATGGAAGAGCAAGTATTCGTTGATCATTTATTCTAGAATTTATTGTTCCAATCTTGAATGATTAATTGTAGATACATTAATGGAGATATTTTAGATGAAGCTTCCTTAAACAAGAACATTGAAAGATTTCAGAGGTACTTGAATCCTTTGAAATTATGCTAATATTTAAGGTTATTTGCATATGCATATTTTTACCAATGAAGTTTTCACAGCTTTTATCAAAAGTTCAGATGGGTTTATGCTACCCCCAAAATTAAGATGCAAATCCTTTGATCCAAATCCTTATACCTAATTGATTTGTTTTTCAAGACCATGTGGGAAGTAAAACATTAATCCCACAAGTCTTTGGCCTTAATATTTAAGCTTATTCATCTTCCACTCCTATTTGTACATAAAATTCACACAATGTAAAACATGCTAAATATTTCTTTTATGATTTTTATTTTCTATTTTTATAATTTTAGAGAAATGATGAGTAAGAAAATAAGTGGATAACTCATACATATAATAACATCATTTTGTTTCAGCATGCCTAGTATTTGGAAAGTAATTGCATTCTTTGGTTAGAGAATGAGATTCTAAAGTAAAAAAGAAATGCTTTTCATCAGATGTCTTTATTCAGCATTATATTTTATGTGGAAGCACTAGTAACATATGTTTAGAAAGAATGCAACAAATATGTCTGTGTGTATATATAAATATATGGCTTTCGTAGTAGGAAAAATTTTGAAGAAAAATACAGAATTAAACGTTTTATAAGAACAGATTTTTCTGTTTCTTGAGGTTATAAGAGCAATTATGTTCCTTTGAGCAGCTGATGGAGAACATCATCAAAATGGAATTACTTCTTTATGAGAGAACTGTCAGTTTACTTTTATATTAATAGACAATACCTTTGGAATATATCTGTGGAGAAAGAAAAGCTGTTTTAATAAGTGATGTCTCTATTAAACTTTGCAACCTGAGCCAAAATATTCTTTCAGACTGTTCTTCTAGTTATAATACCTCAAATAAAAAAAAAAAAGTTATGAAAAAATTAGGAAAAAACCCTTTTTCCTAACCAAATTGACTAAGTATCATTGATAGCAAGTAGTTCATATTATGTTGCAATCCTAGCTTTTGGATTGTCCTAATGACTCTGCTGGAGACTCAAGCAATTAAAAATGTGTTTCACAATATATATTATACCTGCAATTGTTTGGATGTTTCATCATAATAACAGTGAATTTGGTAAGATGAAGTATCAACTGAAAGAATAGAAAAGAACCAGATAAGCTGTTAAAACTTTCAAAATATAATTTAATATACTCATATATTCATTGAAGAATATTCTGGGAATGAAGCTCTTTTATAATGAAATTAGGTATAAAATGACTTGTAACACATAAGAGCCTACACTAGGAGAAATACTAATTTTTCATTGTTTCATATATATGAGACTTCACATAACAAAAATATTTAATGTTCATTTCTGTTATGTCCAGGCATAGTTGAACAAAATGTGCTTGCTTGACTCACAGTAAACCTCTAAAGTCCAGAGAATGTATTCTGGTGACCTCAACTTTGTGTTTCATATTCAGATAGTGATTCTTTCCCCATTTTCAATCATCCAACACACTTCTTGTTCCTCCTTCACCCAAACATAGGTGGAGCTGATAGCAGCCATTTGAACATGTCAACTAACTCATTTTTATTTAGAGTTGTATAGTAGCTCAGTCAAGAACTAAACTTCTCTCTAACTGTGAAATAGAATTGTTTTTCTCGAAAGTTAATTAGAGGGAGCCTCCAAATGAAACAGTACTGAAATGCAGAATAATTCAGAATGCAAATCCGATGTCATTTTTTGAGGTTCTCAGGTAGTTATGATAGGAGAGTGAATAAACAGAGAAGATAGAATCAGTCTGAAGGACTTATTTTTGTGTAACACCAAGTAAAAGTAATTAAATAATTAAACATGTCATCATAACATGTTCTCTTAGTTTATAATGTGATAATAATAATCCTCGAAAAAATAAATCTGTAAGTTCAATAAATAAACATATTTCTTTAAAAAGGAAATATACTTTTAGTAAGAAGATGAATAGTAAATAGTTACATGTCAGGATATATCATGTCTAGTAAGTATTCTTTTTAGTTATAAATGTTCAGCCAAGATATAGACTTTCGGGAATTGTTTGAAAGGGAAAGGGAAAGAGCTTAGCAAACTACAGTAAAGGAAGAAATTCAGATATGGCAGAGTAACTTTCTGAAGACTAAGGATCTGAGAAAAATTATAGAATTTATTTCTGTTTATATCTGTTTAAGAGAACGAAGAGTTACACAGACAACCAAGTCATGTAAGGAAAGCTAGGAACCTGGTGAAAAGGGTGAGGCAGGTACAACCTTGAGGTGAGCCTTACATTACCTTATATGACTCTTATATTTCTTAAGTAGAAGGCAAAAAAGCTAAGGAGATAGTCACAAAGTGGATAGGAATGTAAGCTGAAATTTTGGCCTTCTCAAGATCTATGGAAATAAACCTTATAGTTCAAGTTCATAACAGCAGGACCTGAAGGGACAAAATACCAGAGAAAAGAGAAGAACATCAATGAATGTCTAACATTGTGTCATTTTTCCCCTCAAGGCATTTGTTAAGTTTTATTCTATGTAGAGCCAAAGGAAATAAGAAGTAGAATCAAGAGATACAAACTAAGAGAATAAACATTATAAGCAAATACAAAGGTGAGTAGAGTTTTTATAGCTTCTAAAATAATGAAGAGTAAAATGTTTAACAAAATTGTTGGTAAGATGGAGAATCTCACCAAGTAATTTGAATTTATAAACAATAATTGAATAGAAATTATATATTTAAAAATATAATTGATAATAAGAGTGCAATAGATGTGTTTATCTGCATCTAAAGAGAGGATTAGTGAACTAGAGATCATTAGAAAATGTACAGACTGAAAGAGAGAAAAGAGTATCTATAATATAGAAAAAAATCCAAGATACATGTCTATGAGATATAGTAAAAAGATTTAATATCTGTAATTCATTTTCAAAATAAGAAGAGAGAGAATGTTACAAAAGCAATATTTTAAAAGGCAATGGGTGAGAATTTTCCACAACTGATAAAAAGATATTGACTCACACAATCTAGAACTTTAGCAAACATCAAGGAGTATTGGGGTGGAGGGAATAGGGAAACCTAGGCATATTCAAGTAAAATTGTCTTTTTAAATGTATAAAGAAAATATGAAAAAGCAGCAAGACAAATAAAAAATATATTATCTTCAAATGAAAAACATTTAATCAGAAATCATGGATGGCAGAAGATAATGTAATGACATCTTTAAAGTGCTGTAAGAAAACACGTGTGAACCTGGAATTCTTTATCCAGGACACACATTCTTCAAAAATGAAAATGAAATAAAAGTGTTTTCAAACAGAAACTGAGAGAACTCATCAATGGCAAACCTGCATGAACATATATATTAAAAAGAGTTCATTAAAAGAAAGAATAATGATCCCAAAGAGAAGCAGAGAAATGAAAGAGGGAATTATGAACAATGGAACGGATAAATATGTGGGTAAATCTAAATGAATATAACTTAAGAAATGATAATAATAACTTCTTATGGGGTCAAAAATATAGAATTGAAATTTATGATAATTATAACATAAAAAAAACAGACAGTAGATTTAAATAAATTGAAATAGTTTTCAAATATTTGCATTTAAAATGAAATATAGCATATTAATAACTAATAATGATTCTGTGTATAGTTAATGCGCTTTTGCTCCCTGTCATAACAATGTATATAAAAGAAGTAAAAGCATAATGTGTGCAATTAAATTGAAAATAATATATTATCGTAGACATTGTTTTTTGACATCATTTACTGATAAATTCACTATTCTAAAACAAGGAGGCTCAAGTCCAGCAGTGTTTAATAGAAATATAATGTGAGCCTATGGACCACATTTAAAATGTAAAAATAAAGAGGTAAAATAATAATATATTTTATTTAACTCAATATATCTGAAATATTATCGTTTCAACGTGTAATAAATAAAAATATTATTAATCAGCTATTTTAGTTTCTTTTTGTCAAATGAAGTCATCAACATCTGGTATACATTTTAGACTTACAGCACATCTCAATTTCAAATAGCCATATTTAAAGTCAATAGTCACTTGAGGCTAGTGGCTGCCATTATGGACAGCAGAGGTCTAAACTGTAGCAAAAATAAACTGTGATAGCATTTGATCTGCCCCAATAAGTAGTGTAACGATATATCAAACTTTATATTTTATTACTTTAATAAATAATTTTCCATTTAGAATCTAGTTCCTGAGAAATTAATGTTATCCCGGTAGGTTCCTGAAATATAATATCACTTGATGGTATGGATACTGAAATGAAAAGGAATCTTAATCTAGAATACAGTAACAAAAATTGTTCAAGTCCAATCCCATCTTACAAGTAAATAAATAAATAAATAAAAATTTAAGCCGCTGTCACAGGCATTATCATACACTCAAATATTTAACCCATAGTTTAATATCTATCAATATTTACTAAGAATATCTAAGTCCAAACTTGCTTGATGGTACAATTTGGTCAAAAATCCTAAATGTTTCAATGAGATTTAATCTCACAGTAATTGAATAAAGCATGATATTATTGTTTACACATCTTTGTATTAAAAAAAGATAGGCTAATTAAAAGAAAGGCTGTTACCTTCACCTCATTAGAGTAATTCTCCTATCTTGGCTTTAAAGGCAAATGAAAAGCAGACATTATAAAAATGAAAATGCAATGGCTATTCTTGACTAGATTAACACTTTTTTTCTAGAAGCATGGAGATGATTCTCTACTATAAACTGTTAATTACTCTTTGGGGCCATAAACATAACTAATTTCTAAAACAGATATAAAAATATATTGCTTTGAAGACAGAAGAAATGTTATTTAACCCAGAGATTCTGAATGATACTTAAACTATGTATTTTAAAAATGTAGCAAATATATGATTCAGTGAGGACAAGAACACTTACCATTTAGAAGATTTTAGTTTGTTTCCTGGGTGTTTTTGTTTGGCTTTTTGTTCTATAGTAGAAATATTTTCTCTTTCTTTCAGAAAAGGATTTGGTAGAGTGACATTAAATGTCCTCTTCAGAACAGAATGTCTTAAAAATGGGCTGAGCTATGAAGATCCAAACAAAAGAACAGCATATTTTAACCATATCATTCATAAACTTTGAAAAATTATTTTACTTAAATCAATAATTAACTCATGATGCAAATAACTTATAACTTATCAACATAATTTATTAATATCTTACATATTTAGATTCCTAGGGCTAATACCTATATAAATATACTTTAAAGTGTAAAAAAGTTATCTGTGATGAGGTTAACTAAAGCATGCTTAATGGTTTTACACAAAAGTATATGTATTTGAAAAAAATCAAAACCTTTGTTGAAACCTTAAGACATTTAAAAAAAAACATACTTTTATGCATATGTTAAAATGAAATAATCTTTATTCTAAAATAAATTTTGCTCCCAATGAAGGGAGATATAGAATTCTCATATGTGTCTTCTCTCAACATTTATTGTTTCAACAAATATTGATTAAATGCACATCATCTACCCAAAACGACCTTTAGTACTATGAACATGCAATAACAAAATAAAGTCTATTTGCATTAATCTACCAATGGAAACATTGAGAAAGACAAAATTTTAAAACAATTCTAAAAACTGAAAACAGTGTCTGATTTTCAACTACTGTGAAGTATGTCCACTAAATCTCTTGCAAAAAGATGACTGAAAAACAAAATTAATAAGATATTCATTTAACCAATATTTGCTGAGTACCTCCTATGTGACAGGTACAAGTCTTAACATAGCTCTGTCAACATTTTTTATTTGCATGCATCCCTCTCCACGAACATTGTACAATAGGATACACAAAAAGGTTGGAAATTGAGATGAGTCATTGGTAACTACAAATGTTAAAAATATTGTATTCTTTTTTTGACATTTTATTTATTTATTTTTTTGTTTCATACTTTTGTAAAAAATTTATTAGATTCAAGTAGACAGTACATTAGTTAGACATTTGTATAGTTTATAAAATGATACCCTTAATTGCCTTTTCTCTCCTCTGGCTCTCCACCTAGCCATTATATTAATGCTAACTGTCTTTCCTATGCCATGCTCCCCATCCTGTGACCATCTATCAACTACTAATTTGTACTTCTTTAACCCTTCACCCCATTCTCTTAGCCCCACAACTCTCCTCCCCTCTGGATGTCACTAGATTTTTCACTGACTGCATGTGATAGGATGAGAGTTATAGGTTTAGAGTTAGCTTCATGTAAAAGGATACTTAATAGACCTCGGTGCAAATTTGGACTCAGATATTTCCAATGTCTCATTTCTGAACTTCAGTTTTCAAATGGAGTCAATGCAGTCTACCTTATATAGACTTTCTGGGTGTATTAGTTGAGTTAAAAACGTAAAATGGCCTTTGTTCTTGAGATGCAATATAGCTTAGTGGTTAAAAGCATGGCCTTCCCATTGGTTAGAACCCCACCCTTGGTATCTACTTTCTGTGTGTCTTTAAGCAACTTACTTAACCTCTTTATATTTTGATTTCAACATTTGAAAAATGAGGATGACAAAAAAATACCTATTTTGTAGCACTGATTTTTGGATTAAATGAGTTAATATGTTTAACATATATCAAACCTGGTACATTGAAACCATTATGTAAGTTTCAAGTATTATTATTATTATTGTCATTATTATTATTAATTATTTAGTGTCCCCCAAAAGTAAATATTTATATCAAGTTACTTAAAAATAAATTTTTATTCTTATAGTTAGAGAAGTTTGAAGCAGGCTAGGTGGAATTAGCCCTCAGTCTAGTGGTCTGCAAAGACACTGAAAATACATTGGGATATATTACTTGGGCAAGATAAAATTAAAAGGAAGATAATTTTTATGATCAGAAGATAGAAAGCAGAGTCTGGGCAATCCACATGTCTGGCTCTCGGAAAATACCAATTTTTCATAGATGTCCTCTTTTAAAAGCATGAGCAAATGGAAATATATTTACACGACTTCAGTGAATATAATACAGCCTAAAGGAATTAATCTGAATAACATTAATCTGAATAATAGAGTATGAGAAAAGCTCAAATATTTATTTACAATATGAACAAATATTGGATATTATACTTTGTGTGTGGCCCACACTCACTTCCCTTTGGCACCCCCAACCCCAGTGCTGCCTGGAGGCAGTTGCATTAGGGGATCATGGCCCAAGTGCAATTTCTACTCTGCTAGTTGAAAATGGGGAGTCCTAAGGGAGCAGGATGGTGGTCATGTTCCTTAAGTCTGCTCTTGAGTCCATGAGTGAAGAACTCACCAAGTCCAAGGCAGAAGTGGCCTGCATTGCAGGGTATGAAACAGACGTGTTGTCATTGGAACTGAGAGAGAATGTGCTTTTATCGACACTAGAAATGATGTTCAGAAAAATGTCCTAAAATACTGTGTTGAAAAAGAAGAGAGGACTGCAGAGATGCATAAAATAAAATCTACAACACAGGCTAATCCAGTGAATGTAGATGCTGCACGGATTGAAACACTCAGAAAAACAGCTGAAGACTGCCATCTGGAAATTAAATTCAGGAAAAATCTAATAAAATTAGAAATAAATAAACCAGAGGGATAAACCTTCAATCATTTAAAAATTTAAAAAGAGCATTTAAAATTATGTAGATTAAAGAAAAATATAAATACAACTATTTAGAAAATAATACAAAAGAATAATGAATCAACATTTACAGACTTATCCCCAGAGTGTCTGTTATAATTCAAATCTTTCATGATTTAAAAAAGAAAAACTGGGGAAATCCCTTTGGTTCCCCTTTTCATTCATCCCACATATAAATATCAAGTGCCTACAACATGCCAGGCACTGTACTAGAGTCTAAGTGATAAAATTCTCCGCAAATAAGACAAAATTCTAGGCCTCATGAAATCTACTACCGATAATTAGATAATCATAACATAATTTAAAAATCAAACAGTGATAAGGACTCTCCAGAAGAGGTACACAGAGACAAATAGGAAGATTTCACCAAGTGAAGGCAATCAGACACTTCATTAAGGAACTGATGATTAAACTGAAATTGGAAGAGAGGATAGAACTTACTAGGCAGTGGTGAGGAGGAGTTGGAGAGAGTTACTCTAGGCTCAGGGGCCAACATAAGCAAATACCTGATAACATGTTCTAGTAACCAAAAGAAGACAAGTGGGCCTAGAGTGGCACAGAGAATGGAAGCCATCATGAGGGATGAAGCTGTAGAGACAAGTAGGCCAGATTAAAGATTTTAGTCTTATGATAAAAGTAATGAAAGATCAGTTAAGTTTATTAAAAAGAAGGTGAGAGGTGATTTTCTGATTTGCTTTCTGAAAAGATCATTCATTGTTATATTTTGCATTAATATTTTTATCATGCAAACACTGAATATCACAGTTGTACTTATCTAATTACTAAAATAATTGTGTATCTCTAATTTCAATAGGAATTATTTATTTTTGTTTTTTTAAATAAAAATTACTTAACACGAGGTTTTTCAGGTTATAATTATTATCTGGAAGCAGGGAAGACTCTACAGTCTGATGCTCAGAGGAGAAGAACAACTTAAAGATAAAAACTTGCAGGTTATTTGCAAGTGGAATACTAAGAAATTAAGCATGAGAGAAGGAGCTAGGGTCAAGACTCTCAAGTTCATAGCCATATATTAGGAGGAGCCTATAAAAGATATGAAAATGGAGTAGGTGAAGAGATAGAAGAAATATTAGAGAGTAGTGTCTCGGGGAAGCCAAGAGAAGAGAATGTATCAAGATTTCAACACTGCTGAGAAGTCTAATAATAAGTAGACTGAAAAATGTTTACCATATTAAGAGAAAAGGAATACATTAATTAATGTAGTTGAGGTAAACTAAAGTGGATATAAACCCAATTGGAGAGAATTGAGAAGTAAAGAAGTACAGTAGTAATAGGAAACTTTTTTTGAGGTGTTAGCTTCAAAAATAGAAAATAGAAGAGATTTGAAACTATTTATAAGACAATGAAAATCAAACTGTAGTTGAGAGTGAGCAGAGATAACTGTTAGTGAAGTATTTAAGAAAACACAGAAAGGGAACAAAATTCACAACATGACATTTGATTGTATAGGTATTAGATAGAAAAAAGGAGTGATCTATTGTAACAATTGAAAAAGATGATAAGGCAAGTCTAGATGTGTGCATATTTATGAAGTAAATACAATTAATTGAGGGAATCTCCTTCTGATGTCTTTTGTTTTTCTTTATAACTGGCATCCAGAGTTCTTCCTACTCAAATTCCTATGTAAATAACCAAAAAATTATATGATTAGGAGAAACCCTGTGTTAATGTTGAAAAATAGGGAGAGAACATTTATCTGCTGACATTTTCAAACAATTACTGCTAGATATAATGGTGATGGGAATGGACTGAAGGGAGATTTAGAGGGCTGATTCAGACCTATCTCTCATCCTCAACCAACTACGAAGAAAATATCTTGACTTCAAGAAGATGAAATTTTGTCATTCATGATCCAGAAAATGTGATGTTATGTAGTATCATTTGGGGTGAAATATATTTGAAGTATTGGGATTCACTACAGTTTTGAGAGCCCTCCAGATTCACTTCTGGCACAGCACATAGAACAAACTTAGAAACGAGCATGATCAATCTTGTTTATGCCAAAAGGAGTCAAACAAAGCTGAGATGCTAACATATCTGAATTCAGGCAATAGGAAATACAAGTGGAGTGGAGGTATCAGGCTTTATCTATAGCAGAGGGGAAAAAATGAAACTCTTTATGTGGCTGTTCACTGCACTAGTACCTCTCTTCAGCTTTCCACAAAAGCTCTGGATCCAAAAGGGACTGAAATTGAATGTCCATCTGAGAAAGACTTAGGGGAGTGGGAGGTACTAGATCTTATAAAATAATGTAAATATATAATACTTAAAACAATGTAGTTCAAGCCCTCAAACAGGTGGTAAATTCAGTGGAAAGTAGCTTACCAGTCTTAAAATAAATGTAGGAATTTAGTATATGGTAAAATTGTCATATCAAGCCAACAAGAAAAGGATGTACTCAAAGGTCCCTGGTACTGGAATAATCAGAATTATAAAAAGCAAATGACTATATATCATATCTTCAGATTATGGGCTCATGCAAATTTAAATTTTTTAAAATAGAACATTAGAATAAATAGAAAAGACAAGTGTATATCAGGTCTAGAATTTCATTTTTAGAAAATCATCTTGATTATTCACAAATTGGTATCTGAGATAATATGTATTGTATTGTTTTATATAATAAGAATGCCAATAAAGTCATATTTTCTACAAAGAAATTCTGATAATGTTTTATAAATTATTCTCAGTATAGAAAAAAAGAGAATACTGCCAGTCATTTTCTAAATTTAGCTATATGATTCTAAAACATGGCTACTGTTCACTGTAAAAAAATATGTGCACTATCCAACTTCAAGAATTACTATAAAGATATAGCAATAAGGATAATGTGGTATTAGTGAAAGAAGGATAATGCGGTATTAGTGAAAGAACAGACAGATAAATGGAACAGAATAAAGAACTCAGAAAAAATCAACACAAATATAGCTAACTGATCTTTGACAAAGAAGCAAAGACAATATGATGGAGCAAAGATTGTGTTTTCAACAAATGATGCTGGAATAACTGGACGTCCAAATTTACAACAACGACAACAAAAATTGGATCTAAACACAGACCTTACACCAAAATTAACTAAAAATGGATCAAAGACCTAAATGTAAAATGTAAAAACCATAAAACCCCTAGAGGATAAAACAGAAGAAATCCTAGATATCTTAGGTCTGGCAATTTCTTTTTAGATACAACACCAAAGGCATGATCCATGAAAAAAATAATTGATTAGTTGGCTTTCATTAAAATTAAAAATTTCTGTTCTTCCAAAGACACTGTGAAGAAAATAATAAGACAAGCCATAGACTGAGAAAATATTTGCAAAAAAAATCTAATAAAGAACTGTTATCCAAAACAAATAATGAACTCTTAAAACTGAACAATCTGATTTAAAAATGGGCAAAAGATGTGAACCGACATCTCGGCAAAAAACATATACAGATGGCAAATAAGCATATGAAAAGATACTCAATACCATGTGTCACTGGGGAATTGCAAATTAAAACAATGAGATACCACTACACATCTATTCAAAAGGCCAAAATCAAAAAAAACTGACAACACCAAATGCTGGTGAGAATGTGGGGGAAACAGGAACTCATTCATTGCTAGTCAGAATGTAAAATGGTATAGCCACTTTGGAAAAGAGTTTGGTGGTTTCCTACAAAGCTAAACATATTTTTATCATACAATCCACATCCTGCTCCTTGGTATTTACCAAATGAATTGAAAACTTATGTCTTAGAAAAAAACCGCAGATGTTTATAGCAGCTTTTCATAACTGCAAAAACTTGGAAGCAACAAAAATATCTTCCTGTAAGTAAATAGATAAATAAAACTGTGGTATAGACAATGGAATATTATTTAGTGCTATCAAGCCATGAAAAGTCATGGAGGAACCTCAGATGCATATTACTAAGTGCAAGATGCCAAGCTTTAAAGACCACATACTTTGTGATTTCAACTATAGGCAAAGCTGGAAAGGCAAATAAAAAGACAACTGTTTAACAGGGGTTAGTGGGAAGGGAAGGATGAATAGGTGGGACACAAAGGATTTTTAGGGCAGTAAAGTTATTTTGTATGATACTATTATGGTGGATAAATATTATTATACAATTGTTCAAATCCATAGAATGTACAACATCAAGAGTGAACCCTAATGTAAACTATAATCTTGGGGTGATAATGTGTTAATGTAGGTTCACCTATTGTAATAAATGTATCACTGAAGTGGAGGATGTCGATATGGAGGCTGGGGTGGGGCAGAGAGTATATAGAAATGTTCTGTATTTTCCACTATGAACATAAAACTGCTCTAAAAATAGCCTATTAAAAATATGAGAACTGATTCTGAAATTTATCTGAAAAAAATGAAAGATCAGTAAATTTTTTAAAAGAATAATGAAAATAAGCTTGCTGTGCTACGAAGTATATAACGACTAAAACAGAGATATACTGGTATGCTAATTGTCAAATTTTGGGGTAGAAACAACGTTTATCAAGCTTAAATGTTACCATGTCCTGTATATTTCCATCCTAACCTCTTGCTTGCCAAACATGATTAATTCAACCTTTTGGACTATTTTCTCAATAATTTCACCTCAGATTCTTTAATGTAAGTTCAATAAAAATAAGGCATTAATGGTAAATGTTAAGAATGCATTTATATATTTTATCACTGAAAATGCAAAATTTGAACCTGAGGATGGTATGTAATGTAAAATAAATGGTTAGAAATTATTAATATCCCAAAAACATTACAGAAGGAGAATGATAAATAAGTACATGAAGAGATAGATAGCTTAGGTTTGGCAAAGATTTAAAAGCTGGAACCTAAACTAAACATTAAATTTTAAACTATAGGTCATTTGAAAATGGGGTAATGTTAACAGGAAACTAGAGAGAAACAAAATTTAGTGGCTCAAATAACCATGATGAAGAGGTGACATTGACCAAAGAACTAAACTTTAAAAATCATTATTACACCATTGGGTAAAAAAAAAGAAAATGATGTGGGTGAAAGCACATAATCATAAGTTCTTCACTATGCGAAAACATCTAATTAACAACTTGCTTTTACTTAAATCATATGCAAGTGAGGTAAGTAAAAAGACTTCCATCCTTGTTATATGGAAATGAAAAGTTATTTTGTAGTCCAATCATCTTCCATCTGAAATTAGAATAAATATGAGATAGCTCTTAAGTGTATTTGATCTACATTGAAACCATGTTCAGATTGTAGCTTTCAGAATACAGAAGTATCTGAAACCACTTGTCTGGAGCAAAGAGTCGCCTAATGTCCACTTAGACTTTTTATATTCTGTGTTTTATGGTTTGCAAAACTGATTTAAAATTAATCTGAACTAAAGAACAATTTATATATGCCGTTTCAATGAAATTATGATGAATGTGTTTGATAGCTGAATTACAATTGAGGTAAAATCAATACAATGTTAAAAACCATATGTTTTCTTTCCCAAACTCATAATGAAATAAAAGCTAAACTGACTTTTAATTTGCCATGTTATAGTTTTCATTGAAATTATGAATAATATGATATATATTCATTATGTGAAGTAAAACACATTACCTAAGACCTTTTAGTCAAAACAAGTCATTAGGGCATTTTTATTCATATGTTTGGTAGGATAGCAGCTATTATCTTTTTCCTATGGTAATGAATGTCTTTTCAAGCCACAGTGGAATATTGAAAAAAAAAAAAACCAAAATATTGTTTTCTGTCAGAAAAGGATGAAAAGACAATGACCTGATAACTTTTGTATTACTGATTAGATGTATTAGAAGAAGGATAAACAAATATTGAAACTAAGTTTACCAAATAGCTCCGAAAAAGAATCTCAGTACTGGGTTAAATAGCACTAGATAGAGACAGGGAATTAGAACACATCACCCCATACTACACCACTTTCGCATACTGATTATTTTGAACTGAGGGCAATTAAGAAATAGCGATGCAGAAAGGGCTCTCTGCCTTCCTTCCTCCTTTCTATCCAAAATCAGGGTATAAATTTCCCATTATAAAGGCTCCCTCCCTGTACCAGGAAGAGAAGAACATTCTTATCACCAGTGACAGGGACTTTACACCAAAATAAATCTGTACAAACAACTCTTACTATAACATTTTAGCTTTATCTTCCATTAGTTTTCCCCATATACTTCCTAGTCACTTTCTTACAATTTACTGTCCCTAGCCCAAACCCCTTTTTTCTTTGTCTTGTCACATCTTCACAATTTGTCACTCTTTGTTAAAATGGTATATAAGACCCCGTGTCTAACCCACTTCTTTGAAGTTTTTCACTTCTTTCCATGAATTTTCCCATGTCACATAAAAATATTAACGCCAAATAAAATTTGTATGTTTTTTCCCCTGTCATTCTGTCTTTTGTCAGTTTAAGTCACAGACCCCAGCAAGAACAAAAGACAGTACAAGAAAAGTCTTTCCTCTCCTGTACGACTTTGGGTCACTCCCAATCATAGATAGAAAGCTTTCAGCAATTCATCATTAAGTATGGCTTTTTAAAAAATATTTTTATCTGATTATGTGAGTTCACCTCTATCTCTTAATTTGTTGAGTTTTTATAATAAATGACCATGACTTTTACATTTTTTTCTGAATCTATTGAGATTATCACATTTTTTTACCATTTTTTTCTATTTGCAAACGTGCTAAATTACAATTTTTCATATTTTCTTCTTGTTACCTTTGATTTCCTGGAATATTCTCCACGTTATTAAGAACTTTTAAAAAAATCTTTTCCATATCTTTATGTCTTTGAATTTGTAGTCTGATTCCTTATATTTACCTATTATGCTACTATATTTTTTATTTAAATGAATTTATATGTATGTATATACATATATTCCAGAAATTTTAATAAGGTTTAATAAACAGTTTATTTAAGGATAGTTTTAAGTTACAGAAAAGTTGCAAAGATAGTACAAAGAGATCCCATGTACACCACATCTACTTTTCCCATTGATAGTATGGTATATTTGTTGTAATTAATGAACTAATATTGATGCATTATTATTTATCAAGCCTATATTTTATTCAAATTTCCTTAGTTTTTACCTAATATCCTTTCTCCATTCTGGGATCCCATCTAGGATATCATGTTACATTTAGTAGTCCTGTTTTTGTTGACTTCATAGCTCATTCCTTTTTATCATTAAATATTATTCCATTGTAGATGTTTCACAGTTTGTTTCTCCATTTATCTATTAAATTACATCTTGGTTTCTTCCAGTCCTTGGCAATAATGCAGATTTTTGTGTGGACATTAGTTTCAAATCTGTTTGGTAAATACTTAGGAGTACGATTGAGGGATCATATAGTAAGATGATGTTTAGCTTTGTAAGAAACTGTATGATTTTGCATTTACATCAGGAATAAATTCTGTTCCTGTTGCTCCACATCTTCACCAGCAATTTGTATTATCTGTTGTTCATAATAGTGATGACAAATCGTAGGTAAACTAAATTAATTCACAGAATATTTGCAAAGAACATAAATGCATTATCACAGGTATATATTAATAGTTGTAAACACCCTCACCCTTTTAAAGAAAAGGTAACCTATTTTTCTGTGCTTCAGTTTTCTTCAGCTGGGATAAAGTTTCAAAATCGCATCATGCAAAGTCCTCTGTAGACCTTTATTATAGAGAAGGTCTAGGCTTGTTTCACAATGGTTACTCTCCTTGCTGGATGTAAAGGAGATATTTCTAGAATCTGGTAGTGAAGTAATTAGAGAGAAAGCCCATGATAGTTTGGAGCCCCTTTAGGCCTGCAGCCCCTGGGACTTTTTCACACAGGCTGGTCCACGCTCAGCCTCCAGCAATGTGTCACATTTACCAGGTAAGAATTCTTACCAGTTTATGGCTCCAGTGGCTTCTGTTCCAGGTAAATAGATCTCAGAGTAAGTATCACTCTAGATGTTCTTGTCTCTTCAGATTTCAAAGTAGAGTTGTCCCTGCCAACTTCAATTTCAGTTTGTGATGTTTTATTATTAGCTCATTTTCAGGGGTTAGGGAAGAAAAAAATCTGTTCAAAACGGAAAAAAAAAAATCCTACAGAGAAGTTTTGTGTTTGCTTTCACAAGATTCTAGGGTTTTAAAATAATTCCTTATATCTATTTCTTACCATACCAAAAGGTAATAACAAGAAGACCCACACCTATGATTTATAGGAGGCCTATGATTGAGATTTCTCCTATTAAATATCCACCACGACTAACCTCCAGCCTGAAGGTCCAGAGAGCATATATCTGGGGGTTGATATTTTTGTAAGTTTATACAGCCATTCTGAGTGTGTAATTGATAGAAGTTGGGATTTATCTGCATAAGTTTAGTTTTGAAATATCTAGATGTTTCCTAATTATTGTTCTGTGCATTCTTTTATGAAATTTGTTGGTTGTTGCTGTTGCTGCCACTTACTCATTTTTGTGTTATGTAGCAATGGTTACACTGGTTATACAATGCAAGATTTCTGCAAGGCTATTCAAACCTTCCAAAAACATATTTTAAGACTGTATAATATGCCACTGTGTGGTTATGTCATATACTACTTCAAAATTTATTTAATATATGTAATTCGTATTGTTTTCGGTTTTTCACTTTTAAGATAAATTAGATATAGAATCACCAAGACAGAAGGAACCATATTATGAATTTTTTAAGAGGCCTGATTCATACAGTTGTTTTTTTCATCATATACTTCTTGTCGTTGTGTATCTTTTTGAAAAAAAAATTTTGCTGACTTGATTGATATGTAGTATCATCTTATTCTTTTAATAATTTTGCTTTGATTACTAGTATAGAAGAGTCTAAATTTTACCTTTTCTCATTTAGAGTTCTTTTCAGCAGGATCTTAAAATTAAAGATTGACTTGAGACAATCAACACAGAAAAGCATACAAATTTACTTAATACAAGTTTTATGTGACACAGATTCTCTATAAGGAGTGAACATCCAAAGAAATGATAAAATCTACAGGTTTTTATATTAGGTTAAACAAAGAGGGGCAATTGTGGTAAAGTAACTGAACTATATGAGGAGGCTAAAGGAAGGTAAGAATTATTTCAACAAAGTTTTGTATAGAATTCTCTCAGTCTCAACTTATTCTTGATAAGAATGTTACTTCCCCTCGGGTATAGGGAGGACATCTGTCACATGAGAATTTCATCTCCTGCTTGTACAAACAAGAAGGAAGTTTAGAGTGTTTTTCTTTTACTTGTCATTTTTCAAGTGCCTTTAACTTGAAATAGTCAATATGCCAGAGCGGCATATTTTGAGGCGGCATGTTCTGAACTCTTTCACTCATAATGGAATAATTGTATATTTCTTTTAACTCTTAGTGGAGTGGTTAAGAGCTCTGCTATCTTGAGCTATATTTTCCAGATTTAGAACCAGGTCCTGATTCTTAGTAGTTCTGTGAATGCGGATAGGTTCTTGGTTTCCTTTTCCACTGATGGGAATAATAAGTTCTTGGAAGAGAGCTGGGCACATAGTCAGTTATCCATATCTGTTAGTTATCTGTGGAATTTACTAATAACATTTTTCTACATCTTTCTAAAGATTTTAAATATATTTATTTTTGTATAAAAGTTTTTACTTTTTAGATGGGTAAGCCAATCACATTTGTCTTTTGTGGGGTTCTTCCACTGCTTCTATGAATATATATTCACACCCTCTTAAAGTTTAACAAAATCTTCCAAAAAGTATATGAACAACATAGTACAAATGTTAAAATAAAAAATGGGCTACCTTTAAATAAAAAATCATGAATGAAAGGAAACTGGTGATCTTTTTCTACATCCTTTCAGAAAACTAGATCATGGATTAATTGATGCCATAAATCATGCATTCATGTGTGAAAGAGGATTACCTATAAGTTTAGAATAGTTATAGAATGTGTTAAAGATATTTGCAATAAACTTTTTAGCACCCATGCTAGCATAGTCAAAACCCACAAATGTGTGAAGGAAAAAAAATGGTTAACATTTTAGTGACATTTTTTAAAAGTTCACAACATTCAAAAGAATTATTATAGCTGAGAAATGGAAGATGACTAAGTTATCTCCAGTATCTGAAAAAGGTCATGAGAATTGCATAGCCACTGAATTTAACCCCATCTTATGGAGAAGGTTTAACCAGTCAATGCTTTGATATTATTACAGATAGAAACTATAAGCCAGATTCACCAAATATATTCTAAATCCAAAATAACCATTTTGGGTTTTTATGGAAACTATAAGAGAGATTTTTCATTTTTAAAATTAAAATGTTAAAAAGTATATGATTAAAAGAATATTAAATATTATAATTTGGATAAAAGCATACACATTCTTAATTATATATTATTAGAATCAAACGCTATATTTCTTTTATTTATATAGAAAAATAATTCCAAAAGCATCATTGTTCATTTACTATGGCGAAATTAGAACAGAATCACCAGATGATGATTCACTAGAAGAAATTTTCAACTTTAAAATAGATTACATGTATAATGAGTTCAAAAATTCATTTTACATTCATACAGTATTCATGTTATGTGAACCATAAAGCATATTAATAATAAAGTGATTTTAAAACCTATTGAAAAGAGACCAGTCTGTTAACCAATTATATTAAAATTGGAATTGAAGGAAAAAAAAATAATGAGAACACTGGTAAATAGATTTAAAAAATTGAGGCTGTTTTGGTGACTGCGTCAGGAGGTAAATGCAAACTCAGTGTAAACAAATACAAAATAGACTATAATTAAGAAACACTACCAGGAACTTTATACTAAATAAAGTCATCCCATGGTTTGAATAAGAATACAGCTGATGGGTTATTGAAACTGCTTTGTAATTTTTAAAAATTAAAATACTATATGTATACTGCAGTAAGAATGGATCCTCTACTTGGTTAACATTTATCTGGAATACTGTAGACTAGAAAATAAGCATTATATTATCTGCAAAATAAGAAAGGTGATAGGAAAAGGGGCACTAGCGTATTTAAATGATTTTTACTATAGATCCTCTTAAAGATTAATTCTGTGATTAAATTATACTTTTACGGCCTGTAATGAATTTCTTATGTAAACAATGAAAAACTAAAAGAAAGGCCTCTTCATCTAGATAAATGTTTATAAGACTCTAAGAAATTAGTGCATAAAATATTTGTCAAACTGCTTTTTTTCATTTAATGATTTCTTTAGAAATTTGTGACTGTGACAAACCTGTGAATTTAGTTTTGTGAATATGTGAAAGCAATAATGAAAAGGGATTTCTTTGGATTTTAAAAATTCACATTTAATTCCAACCAAGTTTGTTTTGTTTTAATTAATCAAGGGTAAGCACTCTCTTTTCTTTTTTGATTGACCATCAGGAAAAAAGAAAGAAAAGAAAAAAAACCTCCATTGATCTCTATTCTCTTTGGAAATGAGAACTTAATTGGATAAGTTACTATAATTAATGTTATCTAGAATGGAAGCTCCTAGAATAATCAGTCTTCTCTCCTTCTGTGCCTTACACTATTTTTCTCTCTCAAATTCCTAATATATAACATGCACTATTATACAAAGTTCTATAACTGGAGCCTTTGAGCTTTCTAGAAACAAAGAAACTTAAAAGTGGTAATAAATAGTTTAAATGATTTCTCTGGAGGTAGTCATTATAAACCTAAATCTAGACTACTAAATATTTTTCCTTTGCCCTATAAACACTATAGGGCAGTGAATCAACTTCCTCCTGGTTCAACAGAATTCCATTTCCTTCCCCTTAGACAGAGAAAGTCCTTCCACGTGTCAAGCAACCTTGTAGTAATTTGACCTAAGCAGTGAAACTGGGTAATAAAAAAAAAGATATTTGAGAAAAGTATTTTATTTAGTCAAGATGCTTTTAGAGTTCCCACAGATAACTAAAACCCACAAACTACCTTCTCCCTACCATTTAGTTTCTCTTTCTACACAGAAACCCAAAATCACATCTAAGTGAAGTTTTTTAATATCTTCAAATAATTGTGTTATTCTGGTCAGGCAATTAAATTAGCTGCCACTTTTCTAAGAACAACAGGTTAGAAAAGTAAGGGTTGGAAATATTCCCAAACAGCTAGTAGCATTTTTAAAAAATCAGGCAAATATATTCAGGTAGTATTATTAAAAATCCACCTGTTTATTGGCTTAACAGAGTGCTCGGTTTTCTATAATAACAATGCAATGACCTTTATAAACCTTTAAATGTTATATATATTTATAACATGTTAATATAGTAAGGAACTGAGTTCACTCTAAAGAATTTGGATTTGGAATTACTGTGATCACTTTCACCTTCTTTTGGAATAAAATGAATCAAAACCAGAAGTGATGTAATATTAAATGAAGATAGACTATAACATCTGCAAGAGAATGTTGAGAATTTATCTGAAAACATTGGGATGGTTGTCCAATTAGATATTGCAATGATGTAAAGGAAGGCATCAAATATAACAGTTAGGATGTTGCTATCATTCATGAACAGAGAGAGTATAGTGGAAAGCAAAATCAGAGATAAGACACTAGGTTTAATTCTGAACATTTTGAGGATAAGATGTTTAAGGGAGAGCTAAGACAGTAGTGGTTGTACTTTTGAGTCTAGAACTCACAGAGTAGAGGAGGTAAAATTAGTTGTTTCTGACCCATAACTACAAAGAAGATAAAAAACTAGAGATGCAAGCAAACCAAATAGAAAGATCAAGATTGAAGAATTGAAAAAAATAAAAAAGTCTAGAGGTATGTCACATAAAGACGCAGATACAGCAGATACAGAAGCTAAACCACAAAGGCAAGAATCTGTGTCAGGAAGTCCGAAAGGTAAGAGGGAGCACAACTGTCTAGAAGTTTTGTTATTCCTCGCCTACTCTTCTGTGTTGGTCAAGACATTGTGAGAGAATGATCTGATAGAATTTAAAGGACCAATAACCAAAAAGACAGACAATTAAGGAGATTCCACTTTAAACATGTCTCATTTCTAGGAGCTGTGGTTACATAAAGAAATAGAAATTAACATATGAATAAAAGATACTCTACTATCATAGTGGATCCTATTAGAACCACTATATATAATAAACTATGATTGTGGGAGAGTTAGGCTTATAAAAATACAAGTTTCATTTTATAAAATGAAAGTAAGACTTGAGACAATTACTTTGTAATTTAGATTCAAGTCTATCTCAGGAGATGAGAATTAACAATAGAATGGAATGGAATGGAATGGAATGGGAATAGGATAAATAAAATATAGAGGCAATGAGATTAAGTAAATATTATGGATAATTCTTTTAATGAGAGCTATGTGATTTTAAAACAGCTGATTGAGATCTGAGGTACATTTGCTTTGCCGATTTACACTACTTTGTCAAAATTTTTTTACTAAAAATTCCCTGTGATTTATAATGTGGAAAAATGTTCGTTATTAGGCAAAAGAGATTTTGGTATGTTATATATCTTTCTTTCAATAGTATAGTATTTTCCAGTGTATATTTTGAAACACATAATTCTTAACATACTTGATTTATGGTACAAAATTCATCTTTATAGAATTGTTATATACTATTATATCATGCAGAATTATCACATAGTTTAAACTTTAGTCTCATTTATCTCAGTAAATGTATCTTGACCACAGTCTCTAGTTGGAACAATAAGAGGAAATAGTAATATTCATGTTATTAAAATAACATGCTGTCCCTATTATTTCAATGTTTCTCAAATGTTCTTCAGGATAATATGTCATTGAAGTAATTCCTTCATGTGACATACATTTCATCCACAGTGAAATACTAATATACTGCTCTACAGACCCACAGAGATCCTGAGAGGATGACTTAGGGACTATCTTGGATGTGGGCTGTAGTGCGAAAAGGAGTGGAGCCTTAGGAAAGCCACCTAAACTTCCCCCCACAGCTACGATTGTATCTGTTTGTTCTATTTTCCTTTTTATTAAAAGATTCATTTTGAAACAGTTTTTACTGTTAGGGTAAAAACAAAAACTAATATTCTAAGAAGAGGTTCATATCAATTAAGGTTTAATATTGTAAATACGATACCACTCAAATTTGGAGTAAACATTTTCTGAGTATTTATTGATGTATCTAAGCACTTATTTCTTCAGCTTCACCCACAATGCAAAATCAACTTTTATAAAGCAAGTAGATCTAAATGGTAAATAAAAATATTTCATTCTTTCTTTAGAATTCATACATTAGATATGCATAAAATATACATCATACAAAAGTTCACAATGGCTGATTTACTTGAGAACATTTATGTGTATATTGAGCACAAATTGTACTTTATAAAATTCAAGTTATTTGGAATACAGATGAAGTCACGTTACTTAACTTGATAAATGGCACAACAGAGGAAAATACATATTTAAAAAAACTTGGAAAAATATGTAACTAAATTTTGAAATGACTGAATTTGTTTATGTTAGGTTACATCTAAAAGATCAGAAGGAAGAAATATCTGCTTATGGGATAATATGCACCAAAAGGTTAACTAACATCGGTTGTCCTTTGAGACAGGAGATTCTATAAAATTTCTTAAGGACAGTTCCTTTTTTATAAAGGTATATTTCTATAGTGACTAAAGTAGCTTTATAAAAAAATGGAGGTCATAATAATTACTAATTGCCACCCCGAAACATATGTGTGCACACCCACACACATGCACATATACACACACACAAACCACTAAAAATAAAATATACAAGCATGCATATGCACACACACATTCTTTACTAATAGCAAAGGATTAACGAGAAAAAGCTGTCTAAAATTGAGACACAACAAAAAAAATCTACAGTTAGTAAATTAGTTACTCAGACATACATTTTTTATTGAGATATTATTGACATATAATATTATATTAGTTTAGTTTCCTAAGTAAAGGTCAAACATGGAAAAGTAGTGGTGGTATTGGGAGTGGACACTATGTTGAGAGGGGAATTTTATCACTGTGATTACTTAAAATTGTTCATAGTGATAATAAAAATCCAGTTGACTTCGAGGGGGTTTGATTATTGTTTTAAATATTCTACAACACGTTTGCTTATTGCTTGCATGTAGAACAAACATTCCTACCACCATATTCCTTGGTAAATCAGGAACATAGATATTTAGAGAAGAAAGCCTAGCAGGTAGACCAGAAGCCTTTATCACTTTTAGCAAGAAAAGCCTCAATTAATATCATTATTTTCCTGTTCATTTTATTGAATTTTTATAAAATTCTAAAGTAACAAATGTTCATTGGAATAAATGAAAGAGTTATATTTTTTGTATTTTTAAAAGTTAATAAACCACTTACTGTTTCCTTAGCAGGTAAAAATTAATAATTTTTTCATGTGGGTCCATCCATTCTTTTCTTTTTCTTCAAATATACATCTATAGATTTATCTCATAAATATATGGCAATATATAATATGTATATAATTCTTTAAGTTGCTTATTAAGGATATATTATAGCTATATCTACAAGTCAAGTCATGTAACATTAATTCACTCTCAATCTATTCATTCATTCACTCTTTTAGCATATTCTTAGTACAGACACACTGCTATCATTTATTTAAACATTATCTGTGAACAGACATTTTGTTTCTGCCCATATTCCAATGATTAGTCATTGGCAAAAAGTATACAAATGAATGCACTAAAAGGCAAGTAAATATGTAACTAAATCCCATTGATAGAGTGGAAAATGTGTTAATATAGCCTCAATTGGCTTGGCAAATTTTTGATTCTCTTCTGATTCACTAACTTAAACAATTTTGGATTTCTCCCTCTAATTTTTACATGTTAGATTATTGTCTTTGTTAACTTATTCAAGTCTATGGTGGGATGTTAACCTCATCTTGGCTGAGCACTAAGGCCACTATTTCAAGTTTTAGCAGAAAATTACATCACAAATCACTCTAAATACACCTCATTTAGTACATCCTTCCCACAGAAACTACTTCATATATGCAATCTAGGAAAGGAAATAAATGATGCCCTGGGATAAATAGGTAACAGTTGGTACAAATTTTCTATCAATATAAAGAACATTTTTCTAATGATTAGTATCTGTTATGGTTAATTTTATGTTTCAACCTGGCTGGGCCAAGATCGTCCAGATATTTGGTTAAATACTATTCTGAGTGTGTCTGTGAGGGTGTTTCTGGATGAGATCAACATTGGAATCAGTAGACTGAAGTAAAGCAGATTGCCCTCCCCTATGTGAGTAGACCTCATCCAATTCATCGAAGGCCTCAACAGAACATAGAGGTTGAGTAATGGAGAATTCACTCTTCTGACTGAATGTTTTTGATCTGGGATATAGGTCTTCCTCTTCCTTTGGATTCACAATGAAACCTGTACTATTGTCTCTCTTGGTTCTCAGGCCTTTGAACTCAGACTAAAATGATACCACTCACTCTTCTGGGTCTCTAGTTTGCCAGCTACAGATCTTGGGGCTTGCCAGCCTCCATAATCACATAATAAATCCCTTCATTATAAAAAAAAAAACATAATAAATCTCATAATTCCTTATAATGAATTGCTTCATTTGTGTGTGTGTGTGTGTGTGTGTGTGTGTGTGTGTGTGTGTGTATCTTATTGCTGTTTCTCTGTTCTCGAGAACCATGATTGATACAATACAGTACCCAATAATGGTACAATTTACAATGTCATACCAATCTTCTCTTTATATGCACTGAGTACATGACTAGATGATCATCTATTAAAATCCATGTAGAATGTAGGCGTAAATACGAACCTAAAAAAATTACATTACAATTTTCCCTAGTGCCTAAAGGGAATGAGAACTCTCCATCCCTCTTTTTATTAGAGAACTCTCTTCCTTCCTTTGGAAAAGTTGAAATTGTAAATACTTTCCATATCTCCTTGAGATATATATAAATCTTTTAAAAGCTCAATAAGCTCCTTTTCCAGTTCTGCATTCTAGGAAAGTCTCTCATGTAGACTTTAGAGGAATCTTTTTGAAATATAAACATCAAGAAGGGTGACTCTCTTTCTCCCTGTCTCCTTGGAAGTTTAAACCTAGGCATTTGACTCTGAGATCTAACTTCCTACTTGTCTCAAACATGCAAAAAGTTTACATTTTCCTTTAGATAAAGACATTTAACATGTATTTAATGAATTGTATCTACCTGGCTATATAAAAGATTCTTTATTTCTTTGCAATCTCTTTAGGGATTGTCTATGCTGTGCTTCATATACTTGTTTAAAGCTCATTCAGTGGTAACAAAAATATTTTATTTCTTTCCTATATTTTGTGGAGACAAATTTCTAGATTTTATTTTTAATTATATTTCACCAACAGAAAGAGAGTCCTTGTATATAACACTAAATTGGACAGTTTATAAGACATCATAAATTATAATATCCAATGATTCTAAAAGTTCAAAAAATCTATGCAAATGTATTATACAATATATCTTGGAAGGTTATTTTAAAGATGGTCACAATAAAATCTCTCATTCCTAATCTCCTGCTAAGGAAATTTTCATACAAAATGTTCAAAGTGCCAATTGTCTTATTTTAGCTGCCCATATAGAGATGCACTGAAGGAGGCTCTGTTCCATTTTCAAGTAAAATTTAGTGAAAATGTAGAAGAGCCAGTATTAACTAGGAAAGAAGATGAAACAGTTTCTTATCTGTGGTCTCCTCCAACAAACAACTATTAAAGTGAAAAAAGGTCTCATGAAAAGATTGAATTCATACAGCTGAGAGGATAACAATCAAACCAAAAGTCTGTAAAGCCCTTTGTTGCACTGTCAAATAATTGAAGGGAGTGCCTTCTAGAACATTTTTGCTAAACAAAGGGCTTCTAAAAATCCTAAGGGAATATCTCAATCACTCACCTAGACCAAAAACTTTTGAGAATATTATCCCGCAACACCCTGAATCAAAGCACAGAGAGGATTCTCTCAGAGAGATTTGTGAGTATGGATGTGTCAAATGGAATGAATTTATAATTTAATACATAGAAAATCCACAAGGTTTAAAAGACTGTATACATTCACAAACTGAAAATGTCATGGACAGATATTTTAAAATAATAGTTGCTTCCTTGCCTCCAAATTCCTTCAAACAGGTGGTATGCTCAGAAAACTTTTCAGCTGTACTCAAAAGCCTTTCTTATGGAAAAGGAAGACTTAATTGGCAGAGTGAAGAGCAACAAAAAGCATTCCCAGGGAATAAAACCATCCTAATCATGAAACAGAAAATTTGTTTAGCTGGAGTTTAAAATTGCTATAAAACAATGATTTCTATGTTCATTCCATCTTTCTCTTTCCCATTATAGTGTTTATTGAGGTCCTCCTGTCTTGTTCTTCCCCTATTATACGTTGGATGAAAAAAGGGCAAATCGTTTTTCTAATTTGTAAGTCTTTGGATTAAGAGAAAATACATTAAAGGAGCTATACCGTAGGTACCAGCCTTGAGAAGCACCATCCACAAGCTGGCATGACTTAGATGATGAGATGATGGACTTAAAGCCAATGCTTAATAGGATGAGATTTTGGGGGGAGAAGTGAGGATTTTTCATACAGGAAGGGTTTGAATATTTACGGTCAGAGAGCAGATAGTGGTAGACTGCAATTTCAAAGATAGCTACGATAATATCTCTCATCTCATAAGCTTTTTGGCAATATGATATTAACATTCTTCAATCATTATAATCCTAAATTAAACTATATCCATTGTTGATAATAAAAATGAAGGGAAAAGAAGATATAAAACAAATCTCAAAGGAAATGTTTTTGACATGGTTAAGAAATGACAGTGTTTCAGTCAATCTCTATAACATAAATCTTTAGCATTCACATTTCTAGTATTTCTGAGTACTTATACAATAATGGATATGTAATAAACATTTTAAAGTACAAAGAAATTATGGCAAACTACATGTTTTTTTGGCTGGGTATTTTTATTTTGTATGTAGGATATTTCTTATTCTGTTTTCATTATTTCCTTTTCTTTATACTATTATTCTTAATTGTTTATTCCTACTTCCTTTTTAAAATCATCAAATTTTATTTATGTATTTCTATATTCCTAACTTTTTATTGCCATATCTTTCATTATTCTAACTTTAGCATATTTTTCATCATGCTAAAATTTGGCCTGAAATCTCATATACAAATGCAAAACATCAGTTGCTAACAATAAAATTTCAAATTATATAATAAATATTAGAAACAAAATAATAGTCTTAAAACAATCCACAAAATTTTTTTTTGGTCTTTTATTCTTTGATATTGGACAAGCTTCTCTTTCCGGAGCTTCTATAGTACTATATAGTACTGTATTTAATGTTTAAAGAGATCCTATCTCATTTTTTAGGAGTGATATACTATGAAGTTTGAATAAAATAACAGATGTCAAACGTATATAAATGCAGATAAAAACTATAGTAATCGTATTTACAATGTTCACTAGCATCTCAGTCTCTCAGCAGTAAAGCAACATTTTTTTTGGCCAAATATTATATATCAAATGTTTGAGAAAGGGACAAACAAATATAACCAAGGGAATTGTAAAGTAAGCAAAATTTCAAGTTTCCATTGAATTCGATCCAAAGAGTTTAATTGAGAAAAACAGATGAAGTAATTTACCTTACTGAGCTTATTAACATCTGCTTATATCAATAAGTAGCTATTGTTTCCATGAGCTTAAATATTTGCAGGCTTTTTTGTTTTAAGTTTCACTCTTATGAGAGGAGATAGAGAACTACTCTCTGTAGATTTCATGGACACATTAAATAAATAATCAAAAATTATTTACACACATACATATGTTGAAAAATCAGAGAGAGAGCAAATGTGTTTTTTATAAATTATACATGACTAACATTAATAAAGGCAAATTTCTTTGGGACCTTTATTTTGCACATCTATTGTCTTAAACATGAAAATATCTTCAAAGAACCTACTTAAACACCCAAGCAGAAAAAAAAAGTGTTTTCAATTAGAATATACTATAAAGAGAAAGCAAAATATAATTTGCAATTTTGCATTTGATTTTAACAATTGTAAGTTCTTGCCGACATTAATGCAGTTTTAACACTTGAATAGAATGTCTTTTGTATCTCTAGGCAGATATAATAAAACTGCCTCAGGAAAAAAAATTATTGAACCTACCCCCAAAGATACATGCTGAACTCAGAATTACACAGCATGTATCTAGTCTCAATAGATTGTGATTTGCTTTTCAGTCAAATGTTTCCTGCTGCTAGAAAAAAAAAAAAAATGTAAACTTTGTTTCATGAAAAAGCTTTAACCTGAGAATTACTGCACTGCCATGGTTATCCAGTGAAATATATTATATAATCTAGAAGGTGGCAAGAAAACATTAGATTTAAAAACAAAATGATCTTTCCATTGGAAAGTCATACATATGCCTTTTATGCTTGTGTAGATGGATATCTGTACAGTTTTAATGCATTGTCTCAAAAACATGCTAACTCTGAAGGAAGTTCCCACAGAGCAGTATGTGTATCCCAGCAGTGTGTGAATCATTTCTCTCATCTAATAATCTCTTACAAATATATCTTTGGTTGTTCTTTGACTTTCTTAAAAGGTGAGACTCATGGGGTATTCATTTTGTCTGCCAAATGTTTTTTCAGAAGTTATTTTTCTGCTTTTATACTTTAGAAAGAAGTTCATGACTCAGTGAAAGAAGAGAAAGCAACATTCATATAAAAATGTTAAGAAAAATAAATTTCTCATGTTTAATTCCATCTTTTTTTTTAAAAAAAGCAAACGTTCTTGTGACTTCTTTTCAAAGTAAATTATACAGAAAAAATAAGCACCATTTAAAATATAAATGGTGAAACAGTTTGGAAATATTATTTATTTCCATTACTTTCCAAGTACTAGGGATAATCCAAACAGAAAATTACATTCTGGCAGCATATAATTCTGACTACTTGCCAATTCAACCTAAAGAAAGCTAGAAATTAATTACACAAAACTATTGATAAATATGTTTACTACATGTTAAATTATAATAATTTCACTACGGTATCTAAAGAAACTAATAACTTAATAAACGTCAATTATTTAACATTGTTGATTGGGTCACATAAACAAAATATGTAACATTGACATAAGTGTTCTAGTTAAGTTCTAATATAACAAGAAAAGGCAATACTCTTCTGCCCTATCATATGTTTTCCAAATTATTTTTCAAATTCTGAGGAATCATCTACCAAAAGAAATCTAATTAATAGAAAAAGATATACTTCTTTTATTTAAAATCTTCAATTCAAACAAAAATACATTCCTGCTGGTTTCTTTCTGTTAACTAATTAAATTCATTTGAATTGTCTTATACTCTATGTAAAATTATTACTTAGAAAATATAATTAAAAAGTTGTTATGCTGAGTTAGGACTTTAAAAAAATTTAGCAATGTAAATAGTAATACTCCAACTATCCATGCCACATTATTATGCCTACTTTTTGCTACACTCTTAGAGAGTGATGGTATTGTATATCTGTCAGAGAAATGTATATGATCTCAAAAAATTGATAAGGAAAAGAAATTAGAAAGCTATCACAATGAATTTTTCCATTTTTACCATATTCATGTACATATTTTCCCAGTTCCTGTATTTTTCATTATCCCTATGTTTTCTGTTATTTATTCTATTTATTTTGTTGCCTCAGTGTAATTTATTCTTCCTGAAGCCTAACAGATTTTAATAGTAACAGCTTGGAGACCAGTTCTCCTGACCATGTGCAAAAAGAGGAGCAGGAAGAAACATTTATAGACAGCCCTTACTAAATGAACCCTAGAGAAAAATCAGAATCTCACAGAATAAAAACATGCCAATAGCACAGATTGCTGTTTTATTTTTAAATATTGCTTAATTAAAAAAAAATAAAACATAATTCATAGACTTCCTGCAAAGACAGAGGATTAAAATAGTATTGAAAATTCTCCTTCAATCGATATTTAACAAAATGAAGAAAAATAATAAAAATAACAAAATTCACCAGCAAGACCAAAACTATGAAATGGATAAAATGAAATGCCCAACCTAAAAGAGTAGTAGGCAATGAAAGAACACAGATGACCTCAGTTTAAAAAAAAGTATTGTTCTTTGTCTTCCCTTCCCCCAAAAGAGCAATCTTGGGAAGTAATAGGTCAAGAAGATCCTGCAAATTCTCATCAGTACTTTCCAATTTTGAGCAAAGCTGACTAGAGTGATTCCCTGGGAAAATCAGGATAAAATCAAGGGAGTACAATAATTTACATGATGCTGGGAAACACTGGCAAAGTTAGAAAGTATCACCAGGAATTTCCATTTTTCAGGATATGGAATTAAGTAAAAGATCTAAAAACTATGGAGTGCCACACCTTTAGTTAGGATGAGTGGGCTGTGACATGGCAATTAATAAAACAGTAAGAAAAAAACCCAGGTCACACAGCATGAATTACACTGAGCTACAGCAGAGGCCTAGACCTTCAAGGTTGATTCGCTCATTCTTTTATTCATTCGTTTAGCAGTTCTTTATTGAGAATCTATCATGTATCTGGTACTGTTCTAGGCATTGAAGAAATGGTAGTAAAAAAATCAGACAAAATATTTAGTTTTATGGAGTTTATAATAGAAACAGGTATTAAAACAAACAAAACCCCAGTAAGTCTATAGCTTATTAGAATATGACAAATGGTATGGAAAAACATAAAGGAGAGGAAAGAGAAAAGTCCTTGGGGGAGAGGGGTTCCCATTTTAAATAGTGGTCAGGGAAATCCTCTGTGAAAAGACAAATAAGCAAAGACTGAAAGGAAGTGAGAGATTGAAACATGTGGACAGGTGAAGGTGAGATGCCAGGCAGCAGAAACAGCAGGTGTGAAAGCAAATTCAAGTGTGAGAAACAGCCAGCTAGACACTGCCACCTACATGGAGTGAGCTAGGTGGAAGGTAGTAGGAGATGAAATGAAAGAGTTACTGCATTGGAGGTGGAGCCTTATACCATTGTAAGTATTTTGGCTTTTACATAGAATGTGAAACGAAGCCAGCCATGCAGTGTTGTGAAGAGGAGTAGCAATCTAACTTCTATTTTAGTTGGCATGTTCGACTATGTAGGCGCACATTCTGACTGTGCATACAATAGAAAGAACAAGCATAGCAGTCAGGGGACCCATTAAAAAGCGATGTCAATAATTCAGAGAATAGATGACAGTGGTAGCAGCAGAGGTTATAAAAAGAAGTTGAAATTTGGATATATTTGGAAAGTAGAGCCAATAAGATTTTCTGACTAGATGAGGGTGTGAAAGGAAGGAATCAAACCAGAAATTTGGGTTTGGATAAATTTGAAATGCCCATGAGACATCCAAATGGAGATATGATGTTTAGACTTTAGTAAAGAAATCTTGAATGGAGGTAAAACATGATATCATGTTAACATAAAGATAGCATTCGAAGCTATCATCAAGATTGTGAGATAAAAAGAAGGCAAAGTTGAAAAGCAAGGCCTAAGAGCACTCTAACTATATTAAGTTAGGGAGATTAAAAGAAACGAGAAATGAAAATTGAAAATGTGTGGGCAGTGAAGTATGATGGCTTCCTGGATGTCGGGCACAGAAGTTTGTCTGCTGCTGGGAAGATACAGAAGTGAAGGAAAACACTGATGATAATGAGGTTAGAGTGGTATTACTAAAGAGGTATCTTTGAGTGAGAGGGGATCTGATGTAGTTCACAATGAAAGAGGAGGTCTTAGGTACAGGAAACGTTCATGAATACTACCAATATGCAAGTGGAAAAAAGCATGTAGATAGAAATAGTTAGGCTTTAATATATAATAACATAGAGAAAACAGTCTTTAAAAAGTGGAAAATGTATCAAGGATAATCCAATCACATAAATCAGAGACAATATAAAATCTGCACAAAGCTGCTCATTTTAAGATTTATTTAAAATTAAAGAAAATAGCATATATAAACTATGCAAACATACTATGTTAGGAAAAAAAGAAAAGAAGAGAAAACTAGAGGTGAGAGAGAAGCAAAAGAAAAAAAAACATTACATGCAAAATAAAACAAAGAATTTACATAAATATAATTAAAGACTAAAAGCAATTTACAAAAACATTTTCAGATATAGTAAAATTTAATAAGAGAAATTAAGGGTCAATAAAATAGATCACAAAGATCGGAAAAAAACAAAATGAGTTGAAACCTAAGATTTCACAGCTAAGGAAACTGAGAGCCAAAATATTCAAATTGAATGTATAGTTTAGAGACAGCAAGAATCATAATAAACACATTAAAAAGTCAAATAAATAAAATAAAGAAAATATTTGAGGCAATTATAAAAATTAAGAGAAAATAGAATCAGATATTAAAAATTCTCACTGAGAGATGATAAAATATCCTAAGATGATCAAATATATGGATAACTACTTATTAGAAAGTAAATGGAATAAAAAATTTAAGAAATACAATCACATTTCTCTTACATGAAGAGAGAACTGAATCTGAATATGTTACATTATACACAAGAAATAAATTTAACAAACATTCAGAAATGACACATTCTGGTTAAACTATTGTGTTTCCATGATAAACAATTTCTCGGGCATAGAGACAGAAAACAAATCAACTTCAAGGAGAAAAATATCCAAGCCCACCTCAGATTTTATCCAGCATCATTTAATGCCAGTATACAGTGAAATACTGTCTTCAAATTTCTGACAGGAAAAAAAAAAAAAAAAACGTATGAGTGAAGATTATTCCCCAGGAAACTGCCTTTAGGATATAAAGTGAAACAGCAAACATTCACATATAAGAGACAACACACATGAGAGTACTCATGAGTTAAAAGATGGTTAAAAATTAGTATTAAAATTCAGACAACCAAAAAACAATTCAAAAATCAAGGATTCAAAAAATTTTAAATGATATAGCTATGGTTAGTAAAGAAGTGATGGTAAGTCATTGAATTCATTTTGGGAACTAGGGCAAACCGTCTAGAAAAGTTAGAGTTTCAGGGGAGTCTGTAATATAAACCTTAACAAAAAAAAATATAACATAAGCAACAGAATTAGAAAATGGGAGGAATGGTAAAATGTATAATTTTAATTTATAGAGTCAGGAGTCACTACATGCAGATTAAATTGGAACACATAGTTAAAAATATTTCTTTAAACCCTGTTTTCTCCCCACTAAAGAATCAATAGGACCATGCCTATTTTACTCACTAGTACAGACTGTCTCTCCCTTCCCACTCTCCCTCTCAAATGATGCTCAAAGTCCAGATCCATGAATTCACTGAAGACAGGAAAGTTGTGATAGTTAATTCTATCGCTTTATATTCATTTATAGCAGAAGTGATTATTTATAAGAAGATATACTATTTGGTTAGCCAGAGGACAATTCACTTGTAAAAGGGTTATAAACATTTTATTATTCCTTTTAGGTACCAAGTTTTCGGGATAATTCATTAGATCCCTAAAATGCTAAAATGGCTAATACCAACTCACAAAACAGTTGTTAAACTTACAGAATTTCCACCAACTAGTTGTTTAAAATCAGTCGTGATGAAAGTATTTACACCACAGAAATAATCAGATGCTATGAATAGGACTTATATATATATACTAATAATTTAGGTTTGTTTCCAATGAGGAGACTCCATATTTTTCAACAATGCTTACTTAAAACAAATGTTCATGTTAAAACAATTAGAACAGCAGAAAAAATAAACCATATTTCAAAATGTACCACCTACCTAATCATAAATGTTATCAATATTCTTGTCTTTCTTTATAGGCTTTTAGAATATGTTTTTAAAAATTACAGTACAATTTATAATTCTGTTTTTCATACTTTACATAGTAACAAAAATATCTCCCTTTAAGCAATCTTTTAATAAACTAATCCACTATGTGGAAATAATAGTGTATGAAATTGTCCTGAATTTATTGAATATTTACCTGTTTTAAAAATATTCACAACATACAAAATTATATAAGCAAAGTTTTGTACACTTTTTCCTCCTATTTTTTGGTTATTTCATTAAAATGTATCCTAGAATTCGGATTATATAGGAAAAGAACATTAACTTCTTCGTGACTCGTATTAAATATAACTAAAACCTGTTTATAGTTTATACTCAATGGATTCTGGTTTTAATATCGAAATTACACTTCTGCACTTAAGTAAACTTTATAGAACTTGGAGAAGGGGAAGAATGTTTGCAGAAAAGAACATCATTGAAAAATGAGAAAAATTGAAAAAGCACCCATGGGAAATAATGTGAGAAATAATCTCTCTCATCATTTTAAATTCTAAGCTATGTTCCATATAACCAATTATTATATTCAGTAGAAAAAAAATTTTTTTGTTAAACTTTCTACTCTCTAGGACCTTAAAGTCTAAATGCTCTCTTTTATCAATCTATACTGCCATTTGAAAAATAGGGGGGAAAAAAAAACAGCCAAACTCACATACGATGAAGAAGATTAGTAGAAAGTGTTTATATGGAATTTCCGCTGAGATTGGTAAAATGTACATAAAGCAAGAAAAAAACGTAGTTGGTTTTAGTTAAAGAAAAATGCTTTTACTGTACTAGTAGTAGCTGAACACCAAAAGAAAAACCTATTACATCCCGGGGACTATTCAATGGTAGTAACTCTACTATAATATGTTTTGTTGTTTATAATTCTGAAAGAAGTTATTGTTGTCACCATGTTAACTAAAGACAAGGCAAGTTCAACATTCATAGGAATTAAGCTTGCCCAAAGTAATAGAGTCAAAAATGGAAGTCTGAAGCCCAAACACAAAAGAGCAGTCACAGATAGTGGTATATTCCAGGGGTATTTCTTTGTTTAGATAATCTGAGTTGGATCTTCAGTTCACAAGTAACTAATAAAATAAGACTGTACCCAAATGCCAATCCAATCAAATAACAAAGCATTAACTCAGGATGAACCACCAAAATATACAAAGGGCTCAAAGATTTCTTTTGTTTTTCATATTTTGGAAAAACCTTGGGAGTATTTTAAATGACTCGCCTTCTCCCAAGCAGATTTCTTCACATTTTAATAATGACTACCCTCATGCTCTTGCTCACCATCATCCCTACAATGAACAACATCAGCAAACACGTAATCTCCAAGACACTTAAGTTACCTGACCCAGAAGATGAAAATAAAAGTCAATCGTTTTTGATGGAAATTATTTCTAAGGATAATGGTTATTAAAAGGATAATAGAAAGAAAGGAAAATTACAACAAAAAAGCAAAGAGTGATTCTGATACAAGGAGGTGAGGGTGAGAAAGGAAGATTTAATTAGTTACATTCTGGAAAATGCAAAGATCCTGAGTTCTCAGTTGCACTGGTTTTAAACTGTGCATTCAAACTCCATTCAAACTCTGCACTGATATTGTTCTAATGAGTTATCTATTGTGACTATGTAATTTCAGCATCTAGTCTAGAATAGTTACATATATTTTTAGTAATCTGTCTTACATTTCTTACTTCTCCTATCAAAATGTAAAAATAACCTAACTACTGTGTTGTACAACTCTGGGGGGACACTGTATTGTTTGTCTCTAAGTGGTACTCCAGGAATTGTGTAACGGGCAATCTTCCCTTAGATATTTATGTTCATTTTGAAGAGGTTTTACATAAAATTGACTAGCTACTATTTTTATGGATATTTCCCCTTGCTCTCAATGTTAGAAATAATATACTTTTAATGGCAATATATTCAATACAGCAATTAAAATATTTCTTAGCATCTGGAATATATATATATATGTTCTTTTGTGCAGAGTGTTAATTTGTTCAATACACTTTTTTTAAAACCTCTACCATGTTCCACATAATCAGGCTACAAAAATAAAGAAGACACCTTCATGGTCCTCGAGAACTATCGTAACTTGAGGTTATCAAACTTCTAATCACATAACTAATTTGCCTACTTCTAATTAATGCTCACCAAACTACCTGTCAAACATAATGCACTTTCTCACATGGCACATAGGGAGAAAATGTGCTAACTAAAATATTCAAGTGTCTGATCCCTTAGAGAGTTGTATTTCTTATTGTAAATTTATAGACTGGCACCTTGATTATAATTAGGCTTCCAAGGTAGCTTTCCTTATTTGGTAACTTTAGTAATTATAGTTCTTATTATAAATTGACATTTGAGTTTTATATATCAGTTTCCTGAACTTGGTTAACATGAGTCTGCCCAGGAATTTTCTCTGCCATCGAAGAATTAGAAAATAAAATTTCTGAAATAGAATAGCTGAGACTCAGGCCCTGGGTAACTGTAAGTTTACTAATGTAGTGCCACATTTTAAAATCACTTGGGAGTTACCCACCTAGGCTTCCCTATGTAATTTGGCTCTTTTTAAATATTAGTTGAACCAATTACATATTTGACAGTAAACAAGTTAAAATATTAGGTTATACATTAGGGTTTCTGAATCAATTAAAGTTTATACATACAAAATTATGTTCTAAATAACTGGAGTTATTTCTTCCTAAATATTGTATATTTCTTTTGAATAACTATATACTTAGTTATAAGGATGCTCATGATCCTTAGACCTAGTAACTATTATCTTAAATTTAAAATAAGTAAAATTCTAGTTTATATTGTAGGTTTTAAAAAATGCCTATTCATAAGTAGTTATGATAACAAGACAAATATGCAAGTTTGATTGTGTATGTATTAATTTCCTAACAAATGTTTATTGAGCACTTATATTTTTGTGGTACTTTCAAAGGCCATGATAGATATAAATATATACAAATAGCGATACTAATGCTAAATTACTTAAAGATTACATTTGTAACAATGTTAATTACTGGGAAAAAAACCTATTTTTATAATATATTTTTATTTATATTGTTTAGGTACTTCCAATTTATAAGCTATAGTTCCTTTTGCCTATCATATATATATATATAGGTACTTTCTAAGCTAAATGATATGTACTATTATAGTTCAAGAACTTGAATTACAGATTACTTTTTAAAATCAAAATTCTTAGCCTATTTTGCCAGTACTTAGCATCACTATTGTTATCAATCCCAATTTAATCAATCAAATAGGTAGAAAGGTAAAAACAAATTATAAGAAAATGTGCTGAATAAACATAAAATAAGACTACAGAAACAGTGCCATAGACGACATTAATCACCACAAGGTGAATGAGTTAAATTTTCTAAGAAAAGCAGAGATCCCCTCTGGTAAACATTTATGTAGCTAGCTAATCTAATTCTCCTAGTTCTCTCCCTCCCAAACACATAGTAGAATTTCATCACCGGGAGGAGGAGGTAATGAAATACTATGTGTTTGGGAGGCAGAGACATGGAAGTATTAGATTAGTTGAGTTATATGACTCCTTCTTGCCAATGAGTTTTAAGTGGAAGTAATGTTTATTGAGCATGCAATGACTGATATAAGACCCTCCAGAACATTAGTTTCTCTCTGGCAGAATGACTGGCAGTGCTCGAAATGGTGGGACCTTTTAGTCTGTGTCCCTGTGTAATTACAACGAGAAGCCCCTTCAAACTTGCATGGACATCTAGAATGTACAAGATGTAAGCTGTTTTCTTGTCAATAAACATGGGAACTATTTGTCAACAGTCTTTTTTGATATATACATTTTAGATTATGTTAAAAAATAAATTAGATAAATACTGTTTACATGAAGCACCTCAAAAATAAATGAGAAAAAATAAAAATAGAGGTAAAATTACAGAAAATAAGTAGAAATGACAATATTAAGTATCAGACATATTTAAGGCAGCAGGCATTAAATTTAAAAGTTATACTTCATTTTTCTAAAAGATTGAGTCAAAAACATAAACTATATTAATCTAGATTTAAATTAAAAAAGTGTTTCAAAATACATGCAGCAGAAAAAAATGTTATAAATGCAAGGATAAATATAAAAGTCTACTCTCATAATTGGAGACTTCATATTATCTCCACAAATTGGATAGAAATTAAAACATAATTGGAAATATATCAATAATATCAGTTAAGAAAGTTAACAAATATATAGTCTTTGTGTATCAAGACAGAAATTTTGAGAAAATCTAATGACGTTTCATGATAAGTTAACTTGATCTAATATATGACTCCCTTACATTTTTAACATACACATACACTCACGGCAAGGGTTTGGAGTTGGGGGAAGAGGTGGAAGGAGACCATTACCTAGAAGAGAGTTAAGAGCAGAGTAAGAAGTAAGAATAAATATGCAAAGAAGAAAGGAACTTTATCCCCCCCCCCAAAAAAAACAAAAAAACATTTTTAAACAATCATTGGAAGTTCATTAAAGTTAATGATGCATTAGAACATACACACAAAAATCCCAATAACCTGTAAATAAAAAGGAGTAGTCATGTAGGTCACAAAGTTTAACTGTATTGAAAGAAATTTGTCAACTAACAACCAAAAAGATTGATGTGACCATGAGATACTATGTGATACCAGAAAAAAAAAAAGAAATAGAATGGACAAAAATATTTTTAACATGAGTAACAAGAAAAAGGATTATATCTAAAATATATAAATAATACCCAGAAGTCAACCTGAAAAATATAACACATTGGAAAATTGGGAAAAGTGTATAGAGGCCATTCTCAAAAGAAAAAATACAAATGACAGTACAAAAACATACAAATAAATAGGTGTTATGTTCAACTTCACTGGTAATTAGGTTACTGCTAAATGAAAAATTAGAAAAAATACCATATTTTTCTTATATTTGCAAAATCTCAATGGATTTAAATACGTTAAAGTATCAAAATGGACTGATACTTGCTATTGATGGAATATGACAACTTTAGTGAAATACTAAACTATTTATAGAGAATAATTATTTGTAACTATAAAAATTTTTTAATGTGCATATCATCTAATCCAGTAATTTCACCTCTAGTTATCTCCTGCAGATTCACACAAACACAATTTTCATGGTTCGTAAAGCATCATTTATAATTTAAAAAAAAAACACTGAAAACAAACATCTAACAACAAGCAAATGATTAAATTTATTATAATACTATAATTATACTATTCCATAAGTAAACCAGAATGAAGAAGATATTTATTTGCCACTATATCCATCCAGATTTAGTGATAAAAAGACTCCTAAAATTATTAAGTGAAGAAAGCCTATTCTTGAAAAATATATCAAATATGACTGTATTTCTTTTAAATTAAACACACTTGCAGATATGTTTTCTTCCATGATGGAATGACTTACAGCAAATTAAAACTACCACAGAAAACAACTAGAAATGGCAGGTAACAAAGAGCTGCTGAGGCAGCAAAGACTTGTGGAGACAATAACCCAAGCCAAAGAAGCTAACCAAAACGGAGCCCAACACTGTCCTAACTGCTTTTCCCTTTCAAAGCATTGCTCATTCTTGGTGCAAAAAGGCTGAGAAGCCAGGTAGAAAATAGCTAAGAGGATGGAAGCCAGAGAGCTTTCAGCAATCTCAAAAAACTAAAGAAAGAAAAATGGAAAGTAGAGCTAGAAAGACAGCTAGTTCTTGCAGAGTCAAGATTCCTCAGAAAATAGAGGCATAAAAAATTTAGCCCAATATTTGACAGTTTGCTCTGTGACAACATATTCTAAAGCTGTTCAGGGAAATGAGCTATCAGCTAAGTGGAAAGCAGCTATAACACAGAGAAGAGTTTCAGCAGTCTCAATTTCTGTGGAACAGTAAGATTTCAGGACCAGCAAGAGGAAGAGAACTCAAAGACTCAGGATCTCAGGATCTGTGTAAATGTAGGTGTGAGTATGGACCAGATATAGCTTTATATTTACAAAAAGTGCATATTCACCTCAAGATAGCTTAGTCACTGCTTGAGTTCAAGTAACCTGCCCTACTTTAGCTGCCTGCATTAGCATAGAGTGAATTTATCTAGAGAAAAAAAATTTGATCCATAGACTCTATAATCTTTTATATGCAATATCTGGCATAGATTAAAAGATAGTTCAATTAATCAGATCAACAGTGAAAAAAAAGAGAGAGAGAGACAATACAGACTTACAGCTGACTGAGACATGGGGGTTATTAGACAGAAATTTAAAAATAACGATGCTTAATATTTTCAAGGAAAAAAAAATGACAAGATGGATAATTTTACCAGAAAAGTTGAATAGAAAATAGGCAAAATATTTTCACATACTCCATGAGTTTCAAAAAAAAAATCAGAATGCAAATTAGATAGTTTTGAATAAAATGATAATGAAAATACAGTACCAATGAAAAATCAAATCATTATTATTGTGCGATTCAAAATAGTTTGCTGTTTCCCATTTCATTAACTTGCGTTTCTTATTTGAAGAACATTTATATTTTATTTGTATTAAAAATTAAATTCATATTTTACAGGTTATTAATAAAGTATTTACTTCAAATAAGATAATAATGAAATAAGAAGAAGGTAGGAAGCTTTACAGAAAGTCCCTGGAACTTGACTTCTGATATATTTGAAATATTGCATATCACTCAGTAAGCCCTTATAATTTTCTTTCTTTTTCTAAATAATTAGTGATGAGTTTTTGTTACTTAAAATTCAACAGAAAGGTTTTCATAGAAAAAAACAAGTATAATTTTACTTATGTGCAGGACATAAAGCTAAAAACAATCCACAAATTAATTTCAATTCATGAGAAATTTTTAAGAAGCTTCAGATATAAATTTACATAACATAAGTTTTCATTTAAGTTCTTAAGATGAAACTTTATTCTTCCTTATGAACTTTAGATAGCCAATCTATAAAAATTAGAATTGATACACTAAATTTTAATAAGGTTCAGAAAAATCTTAAAAGAAATCAAAATAGTTTCTTGTCTTAAAATGAACTGTAAAGAACAGTAAATTTTCATTACCACATTGCTCAGATAATCTTAGAGAATTTCCAAATAAAAAAGTGTGAAAAAGAATAGGCTAATGAGCAATTATGTCATACAATATAAAAAAAAATCTAAAAACAAAACCTTATTTGGGTATGAACACTTATAGTATTTGATTTTAAATCAAGATAAACCCGCACTTTTAAAATTATAGAAGAGCGAATAAACTATTGAACACTGCCATTATTTTAACTACTTTTGCCACATGTTAAAGATATATAATATGGTTTACACTTTGAAGGTGAAAAACAGTAGTTTTGTGCTTTGGAATTACAAATAACATTATAATAGTGTACTTCAGGTAATATATGTTATCCAATTTTTATTAGAATTTGAAAATTTAAGAACACAGAAATCTTAGCTATTGCTTTATGTATAACATTAAGTGACATCTAAGAACAAAGCACTCTGCTAAACTCTGTAAGAAATACAAAGAAGTGGAAGTGTGATAGTTACCAGGCAAAAACGATAAACTCTTGTCATGGTCAAAATGGCATTTTGGAACTAAATTATACATGGAGAAAATGTGGATAACCTTTACAAGAGGCTATTTTAAATATTTCAGGCAACAACTGATAAGGGCTTGTATTGAGACGACAGAGACTAAAAGGCATAAAAATGTGAAACATATAAGATTATAAACTTCTAATAATTTATGTCCTAGCATCATTGATTAATTTCATGTTATTCTTCACCTTCTATACATCACAAATACAATGCTTGGGACATTGACTCTAGCAACCCTACAGTATAGAAGCAGAGACAAATACATACATATATATGCACAGAGGATTATTATCAAACGAGAAATGTATTATGTCAAAAATAAACACAGTCTTACATTGTTAGGAGAACCCTAGGAAAGAACAAACAAGCTTCAGTTAAGAGTGGGGAACTGCCACTTCTGAATAGGATCTAGTAAATTGCGGAAGGCCAATGCTCACGTTGTAACACCTAGTAAAACACGTAATTTGAAAAAGTTACATTTATAAAGATATTGGAGCATTGAGGAAACAATAAAGATTAGATAAGCTAAAATACCAAAGAGTTGAGCCTTTGCTAGGTGCTCTGATAATCACCATCTGTATTATTCTCTAAGGGCATTTGATTCTGAGTGTGATTGGAGGTCAGAGTGGGATTACACAGAGTGACTTTACTGGAGTAAGGAGACACCGGCAGAATATTTGGTGGGCATGTGGAGCCAATGTGATGGCTGGACATTAGGGAAGCCACAGGCAAGTGGCCCATTTTCCATATCAGTGGGTAAATGGACAAGGATGGGGGTAGGCCTAAAGGGAAGAATGAAATCTTTTCCCTCTTGCTGTTTTTGTGAAAGAAATACTGATAAAGGAAGTGTCCCATAACATGCATATCTGACCTATTCTGAGGCTTTCGGGGATGAAACACTAAAGGTAAATCTCCCATAGTTTTTCAGGGATAAGGCGACAAAAATCTACCAAGTTTTTAATCAAAAACTCATAAGGGTTGTGTACAAGGAACATGTATGAACCAAAAGTGAACCAAAAGTGAACTGAGTCAACAAAAATTGAAACCTAAATCTGGTATTGCTCTTTCCTGGACTAGACTGAAGTGATTGCCTTGCATGGAGTGACCTTCCCTATTGGCAAATAAATTATAGAGCTGAAACTTTTACAACTTTTTTATACATAAAGTCTGACATACACTCAAAAAATGCTTGTCATGCAAAGAGGCAGGAAATTGTAATCATCAATCAAAACAAAAAGTAAGCAATGGAAGCACATAAATAAATGATCCGGATACTAAAGTTGTCCAAAAAGAATGTTAAAATAACTAATATCACTATGTTATTAATACTCAGGGAAAAGACTGAAATTTGATGGGAAGGTGAAAATTTTCTATTATGAATTGAAATCTATAAGTATTGAGAAAGCATTTAAAAATTGAACAAGCAAAATATCTGAAATTGAAGTTCATTGGATGAGATTAACAGTAAACTAGACAGAAAAGAAGATAGGGTTAGTGAACTAAAAATGGGTTAATAAAAATGTTTGTAAACTGAAACAGAAAAATGCATTGAAAAAATAAAAAATAAAGTACAAGAGACAGAAAGGACACAGCAAAAGTCTAACATATTTATAATTAAACTACTCAAAGATGACAGAGAGATTATGGCAAAAGTAATATTTGAACAGATAATAACCAAGAACTTTCCAAAACTGACCAAAGGCATCAACCCACATATTCAAGAAAGTCAGTGATCCATAGCAGGATAAATAAAATGAAGACAATAATAGCCACATCAAGGTCAAGCTGTTGAAATCCAAAGACTAAAATATATTATAAAAGCAGTAACAATAAAGCTGATAACAGACTTATCAGTAGAAATATGGAAGTCAGTAAAAAATGTTCTGAGCACTGAAAGATTTAAAAAAAAATCCAACTTTGATTTAATTCAGTTTAAAAAAGTCTTCAAAGATAATGGTGCAATAAAAATATTTTCAGACAAAGAAAATAGAATTAGTCACCAGCTGAGATAATGATATTCTTTGCAATATCAAACAACAACAACAAAACAACACAGAAAGTTTCTCAAGCTGAATAAAAAATGACCCCAACTGCAAAGATAAAACTAAAGGCATGAATGAACAGCACTAGAAAAGGTGACTATGTTAATATATAGAACAATATTTAGTGTTTAAAACAATATTATTTGTGTTTTGTGGATGTACAATATAGAAAGAAAAATGTATGGCAGTAATAGCATGAAAGGTAAGAGGGGACTGAGTAAAGCTAAGGTGTTGCATGGTTTTAGCATTGTTTAGGAAAAACCAATACCACTAATTTAGGTAGACTCTAATAAAATAAGAATGTGTATTGAATTCTCAAGGATAAGCACTAAAAAGGAATACAAAGAAGAAATAAGAATATATCATTAAATAAAATTAATGTACTTATAATTAAAGTTCTTAATTCATAAGAGAGAAAGGAAGAATAAAAACAAAAAGTACATGGAAGAAATAGAAAATCTATAGCAAGATAGTAGATTTAAACACAAATATATTAGTAATTATCTAAAATCTAAAAATACTAAAACCATGATTAAAAGACAGAGACAGAATGGTTTTAAAAAATAAGAAAAAAAAATGTGCTATTTATAAGAAACATGCTTAAAACATGCAAATATAGAAAAATGCAAGTAAAGGAATGGAATAAAAACTCCTCAGAACACTTATTAAAAAAGAGGTGTGACTATACTAATATTTGACAAAGAAACTGTAAGGTAAAAAATAATTAACAAAGATCAAAAAGGTATAATTTATAATGAGAAAAGAATAATTTCAATAAAAATATCTTTAGTTTCTATTTAACTTATAAAAAGATCCAAAATATATGAAGAAAATGTTAACAGAAGGGTTAGTAGAAATTCATATACCCACAATCATAGTAGGGGAAATTTTAATGCACCTGTCTCAGTAACTAGTAGAATAAACACACCAAAGGAACTCCAAACAAATAAAAACAGTAACACAGTTTAACATCTGAACATGATTACCCAACTTGACCGAATTGGTTTGTATAGAACATTATGCACAGTCTCTATACAGAATAGATATTATTTCCAACTGCACAATGAACATTTACCAAAATGTATCATTAGGGGACCACCTGCCATTAACAGGCAGTAATCAACAAAATAAAAATATAGAGAACAAAGCAATTATGTACAGACTTTGTTAAGAAGTATGTTGTTGTTTTAATTCTGAACTTGTATAGAGAACAATTAAAAATCAAATTATGTAAAAAAAACACATTTTTACCTTTAAAGTTGCAAAGTGGCAACAGTTTGAAGAATGGCTTAGAAGTATACAAGACCAAATATAAGCCATTTTAGTAATCTAGGTGAAAATATATAAGATGATGAACTAGGGAAGTAAGAGTGGGCATGAGGAAAAGGTGATACAGATTTAAGTGGTAAAAAAATTAAAGAATTTCCAGGACTAAGTGATTGGCATCAATGACTAGGAGAGGAAACGTAGGCAATAGAGAAGATTTAAGGCAAATGATGAGACAGGTTCACTTCACTTTGGAATGTGCTGTGCTTCAGAGGCCTAGAAAATCCCCAGCTGAAAATGTTCAGCATGAAATTCAATATATAATTTTGAAGCACTTGAGAAAGATGTGGACTTGATAAACAAATTGGGATTTACCAGCAACAACAGCCATAATAGTGATCAGAGCATCTGAGGACACAAAAGAAAAAGACAGAGAAAGGTAAGAAAAGGAAAGACAGGGAGGAAAGACAAGGAAAAGGAAGAGATGGGAAAGAAATGGCAAAAAAAAAAAAAAAAAAAAAAAAAAAAGAAGGGAAAGATAGAGTAGTGGATTCAGAGAAAGAATAAAGGAGAGGAAATTGTATCCTCAGAGTTTAAAATATTAATAATATTAATAAGCTATCACTTATGAGGGCTCAGCATGCAAAAGACATTATATAAGCACTTTAATAATTAAAAAAATGTTCATATATGTGTGTGTGTGTGTGTGTGTGTGTATATATATATATATATATATATATATATATATATATATATATAATCCTTACAACTCTATTAGGTGAATGTGATTAACACCTCTACTTCAAAGAAAAGGAAACTGAGTTTAGAGATTAGATAATGTACCCAAAGTAATCCACATAGCAGGCAGAACAATAGGGACACTAAATTCAGATACTTCTAACAAGTTTCATGAAATCAAACACTTTTACATGGGCTACACGGTGCCTGCTCAGCCTATGTCACAAAGCCAAAACATAATAGGAAAAGTACCCAAACCAAGGAAGTGGTCATAGTTGAGCAATGCGGCAAAAACAAAGTAAAACAAACATGCACAAAATATAAAGAAACAAGACTTCAAAAATACTTTCTTTGGATTTTGCATTCAAGAGTTGACTGCTGCTCTCTACAAAAACAGTAATCACTGAGCTGCAGAAGATAAACTCCAACAGGAGGAGGCATTCATAGAAGGTAAACAGATAGACAATTTGGACTCTTTAGAACCTGGAGATGAAGAAAGGAAGATTGAGACTAGCTAATGTGTCATGGAAGGTTTTGTTTTTATTCCACATGTCCTGGAGTCATGAATATATTGTATGGTGAAAGGAGTGTAAGCAGCTGAAGAGGTTAAAGAAATAGGAGAAAGACAATTGAATGAGAAAGTGAGCTGAAGAAACAGAACACCAGGAGAGTGATGAAAGTGTGAGAGCCCTAGGTAGATCGTTTTGGGAGGACTGAGATGAAAGTTGTCCTCAATTCCAAAGAGGAACTGTCCTCTCACTCAGGAAACTGATGCCACCATTCTGTTGTCTGTATTTGTGAGTTTGTTCTTGTTTGTTTTATTAGTTCATTTGTTACTTTTTTGTTTTACATGGAGGCAGAAGGGAGTGGGGGGAGGGTGAATTGGGTAAAGGAGGTTGAATGTATGGTAACAGAAAGAAACTAGACTTTAGGTGGTGAGCATGCAATTGAGTATAAAGATATCAAATTATGATGTTGTACACCTGAAATTTACATGTTATTAACCAATGTTACCTCAATAAATTTAATTTTAAAAAAAGATGAGATAAAAAGAAAAAAGCAATGCCCAAAAAAGGAAAAAACTAAAGTTCTTCCTGAAACTTCTAGTTTCTTATGAAGGAGAAAAAATGAGTTGTATTTTATTAGCAATAAAAATATATTTCATACAGCACATAATTTGGTATGAATTAGTAAACAAAATTCCAAATCATTTGTATTTCTCCTTATAATTTCTTAGCTTCAAAAGTACAGGCTTTTATATACTTGAAAATACTATTTGTAGACATTTAAATAAATTCTAGTTCTTTGTGTGAATTGGCTCAATTTTTTTTCCAGCCCTCACTTAGCTTGTGTTATTATCTTCTTTATTATTACCAAAAATTATATACACAAGTCTGAATTTCTTTAGTTGTAGCACTCTTGTCTTGAATATATTATTACCTAGCAAGGTCTCACATAAGAAACAATATATATGTATGAATATATATATGTGTGTGTATATATATTCATCTTATGAATATATATATGAATATATATGTGTGAATATATATATGTGTGTGTGTGTGTGTGTGTGTGTGTGTGTGTGTATTCATCTTAATCAATGAGTTCTCCTTCATTAGGATGACTGGGGATGGAGCAAGGCTGAAGAACATGGTCACTTACTGGAATACCTTACCTGAAAGTTTATAAAATGTTATGATGAGAAACACTAAGGATAATTTTTTAAAACGTGCATGAGGCTTTAAGAACAAGGTCTTGGCAAAAGCAAGCTAAATACAAAATAATCAGATCTTTCGACAACATAAAAAAATGTATCTGGAACATGATCTCCCTAAGGTGACTATGAGCCATGACTAATAAGTGCTATGAAGATATACAGCTATAATTAAGTGAACTACAAATCTGTTTCGTTGTGGTGTGGAACACTTTCAGAAATGAAAACCTTACTTATAGGAATTTGCATGACCGTAAATCATGGTCTTAGTAAATCTATAAGGTTGCATTTTTATAAGTAGTTATGAATATTACAAGCAAGTCATTTTTCCTTCTGGCTTTTCAAATTTAAGGTCTTGTATTCATAAATGTATATCCATTTGGGACACAGCATTCTGGAATTTTTAACAAGATATAAAATTTCATTTTCACAGAAAGACAGCCTCATTGTAAAGACCACATATCAAGTAAATGAGAAAAGACACATGCATGTGTTTGTGGGTGCTTAGAAGGAAAAAGCAGAAAAGGGAATTGAAAGAAGAAACAGCTGGAAAATAATCACCCCATAAAAAGTCAACCACTGTCTCTAGAGTAGTAAATTATAAATTGACGGAGCAATTTGAATCAGGAAGTTAGGATAGAATGCAGTTTTTAAATTTAAAATATTGTAAAGTTAGAGTAAGGAATTTAAAGTAATTTTAACATATGAAAAAATTTTGGAACTATGTCATATTGTTCTTCTGCAATTCTAAAAAATATACTATAATACTGAGTATAAAATTCCCTATGAATTCAGCCTGTAATTATGTTAGCAAAAATATCTGTATTTCTTTTATAGAGTCAGAACCTATTTATCATCTATCTATCTATCTATCTATCTATCTATCTATCTATCTATCTGTCTATCTATCATCTATCTAATCATCTATCTATAATTTATAAATTTATAAAAAGTTTATATATATGAATTTTTGTTGAAATCTAACTTTAAATTTTTATGTTGATTACTTCTTATATTTTGTTCTGATTGTAACATTGTATTTTCAACCTGAATAAAGAAATTGTTTCAAAGAGTTACCATATTTTCAACTACTTAATGAAATCCATGGAAACATGAAGATGGAATGAGGACTAGAAGAAATAAAAAAATAAGTAAAGCAAGTTATTTTTTTATTCCCAGTACTATTCTCAAAGACACTGGGAAAATTTCAAAACTCTCTAGAGTCATCCTAATATACCCTCTTGCTTGTCCCTCACATGGAGTAAAATCCATGAGGTACAAAGCTGCCTATTTCTGCGTTCAGCTCATTCTACGCTGAAAAAGTATTTCTGGATTAATTAGAAATAGCAATCTACTTGCAGTCACTTATATGGTTTAGCCATGAACCTGGATCTGAATCAGAGATACAAATTTTAGGATCGAATGGAAATCTTCAAATGCTCTAATTGAACTCATTTGTTTTATGTGCAAATTTGTATGTCAATTCCAATGCACAGTGTACCAAACTATACTGTTTTTTTCTTTCAACAGCTGTCCATTTGGAACAAATTTTGAGACATATAAGACATATGTTCATCTCACTTAAATTATCCTCTGGCCACTCTTGTGACACATAAAAAAAAAAGAACTGCCGTGTATTAAAATTATACTGTTTGGTCCTTGAAGGAGCACACATTCTTTTGTATAAAAGTATTACTCGGGCTCCTAATTTGTGCTATGTAGTGGGCTTAGTCCCAGAAGCCACAATGATAAGCGTAACGGGGATGGTCCCTGCTCTCATGAGCCCCCTAGGAAAAAAGACAGATTGGCTCAAACAACAATATAGTGTTATGAGGATCTCTGACTGCTACATGGAGAATGCAAGTACATTTTAATCTAAAATGCAACATCATGTCAGGTCATTTAGCATTAGAACTTTGTATACTCTTGGATTTAAACATATTTTTTTCAGTTTTAAAACCAACACACAACTATATTTATTACATTATTTCTCATAAATTTCTATTTATGAACTTTATTTCACTTTTTGAATATTTTTCTCTTCCGTTCTTCTAGGTGTCAAAAGCTATTAGTTTGATAAACCACATTACTACATCCATTTCTATTAACCACAGAACAGTAATATAAGATTTGACCCATGATTAAATGGTAGTTTAAATGTTAACAACTGAATTAATGTTACCATGCTGCTACCTTGTTAGTTTTCCCATTTTAAATTTTGTATTGCTACTTTAACCATGTTGTCTTTATAGATTGTTCCTTATTCAAATAGCTATTACTCATTTACTAAAAATAAGGTGAATAATAGAACAAGGCTTTCTGAAACTGTATGTCAAGGAGAAAGTTTTATAGCTTTAGTATTGCTTACAAATCAATTCCTCAGAGTTGATCTGCCATTAGTAGCTTTTAAGACTGCCTAGAGCTATGTCATTCACTCTTATTTTGACATATTAATGTGCTAATGGTATGTGCAGGCTGACATAACTTCTCTCAATTTCTATTACAATAATTATCGAGACCCTTCTAAGAGACATGCAAGATAAGCAAGGTGACAAAGAGTATGTAAATACTCAAGTATTCCTGAAGCATTAATTTGAAAATGACAGTGAATAATTAAGAAACTATAAAAGCACTGAGATAAGAACTGTCTGCTGAGGACCTTGTCAGAAGAAACAAAACTATGAATAAAAGAGACAGTCACTTAGAAATAATAGCAGGTACAGTTAAGTATTCACTTTCTTTTTATTAAACAAGGTTCGAAGTTATGATATAACACAAATCACATTAAAACCCGATTAATTATTAGTAGTTTTATTAAATGAATGCAATTTAAAGAGCATATAATATAGTAAAAATGGAATTGTCAAAAATTATTTCACCTTTAATGGAAATATAGACACCATTCTTCCATGAAAAAAAAAAGTATTAATATAAATTAGTAAGTATGACATAGGAGGAAAAAAATTGGCTATTGACAAAAAAGTACTTAATAATCTGCCTTCCATAGTCTACTTCCTTCATTTTATCACATCCTGGGCCAAAATAACAAAATTCTTCCATCTAACCTTATGTTACTTCTGTCAAAAATATTAAATGCCTTCCTATTGTCTATTTTATCACTTTAAAACAAAATTTTCACCATCCTGGTTCCCTACTCAGCAATATTATTTTTTCACCCCTAACCTGATGTTAATGTGAGGGAATGACATCAAAACCTTTTAATACAATTGCTTTGAATCCTCATTTTCTCCTTATCCTCTGAATAGCCTAGCTACTTATAGAATCTTGGTGCTCCAAGGGACATTGAAACCAAAAACAGATGCATCAAGTTCTTGATGTTTAAAACATTAAAATAAAGAACCAAATACAACGGTGGTTCATTCAGGCTTAAGACAAAAAATATTAGAAATAATAATTGCAGAGTTGTCCATACAGAAGAAATAATAAAAGGTAGAACACAGAAGAGATGGAGAAGTGAAGGCTTAGAACCAGATCTAAAATAGAGACACAATTGCTCTTTTCCCTTACTTGCCCTGGGAGACATTGAGGTCCAGAAAGTTCAGCAGAATATTATGTCAAAGAAGAGAATTGAGATGGCTATGTAAAATGATTTGTGTAGAAAAGCCCATTGTGACTCCCAGAATGCCAGTGAGGTATGGAAGGGCTGCCAAATTTCGTCTATTGTGAAAAGGATTTAAAAAATAGAAGGAGAGAGAGAGAGAGAGAGAGAGAGAGAGAGAGAGAGAGAGAGACAGAGGGAAGGAGGGAGGGAGGACTAACACAGGAAGAAAGGAAAAAGTAACACAGAGTCAGCAGACACTGATACACCCTTTTGGTAATAAAGATTATTGCAGAGGGAAATGGATCAATGAACATGCTGTGAAACCTTGAGCAATTTACCAGCCTTTTTGTGTCTGTGTCCTTATTTGTAAAATTGGGATAACAATAATATCTACCTTTTTAATTTATCATTTAAAAAAAGGTAAATCAAAAACAAAATCTCTAATCCAAGTATATCTCATTTAAAATGTTTGTTGTAATGGAATATCTACTAGTACTAGTAAACTCCAGTCAGTTACCCTCAACCAAAAGCCTGAGTTTTGCTATCTCCTGTGATTAAAGGATAAAATTTTTTAAAAACCTGACTCTACCTACATCCATGTGAGAGAAAATAGTAACATTTAATAATTACAAAGATTAATTGAATAATCTTTTCTACTAAAATAAGAAAAGAGTATCAATGTTAACGCACATTCTTACAAAATTGCTGGTACTATAATTATATTTTTTCTTCCTATATTTTTTCTTCAATTGAGGAATAAAAAGAAAATGTTTCTACTCTAGTATAAACATTACTAGTTTTCTTTTAGTACATAATTGAGATTTCTTTCATAGGTTTTCAAAATTTTATAATTTCAAGTAGCTAAACATTTTCCCAACCTCCAGTCTTCCAATGGAATTTGGCAGAAAATCAAACAATTATAAACTTTGTTGGTATTAATTTTTCATTATGCAAGTAATATTCATTAGCTATTTGAATTCAATATGTTATCATAAGAGCTATTAATATACACTTACTTTAGGGGTCATTATTAAGATGTGAATCGTTCATAATGACACGATTTTTATTATAGGAACTTGACAAACCACCCGGCAGGTGATGTACAGTTTTTGTTTAATTTTAAGTAATATTTTTAGCTCATAGAAAACAGATGACTTAAATATACATACATATCTATATATTTTTTTCATATAGACAGTGAGAAGGTTTAAATTAGACTGGCAGAAGTTTTGGTTGGACAGTTGAATAAATGAAATACTTGTAGGGCATGAAGGGGTTTTAGATTTAAGGACAATTGTTGACCATCTATACTGAATATTTTAAACAAACTTATGACTCAAGGCAGAGGCTTGGAAAGAATAACTATTTATAAGTCCTTTCAGCTATGATATTACAGTTTAAATTTCTTGAAATACCATATACTGTTGTACTACCTAAGATGTTTGTCATGTATGAATGGAAGGGTTTTCTCCACTATAGTAAAGTAGATTCTTAAAGAAGCCAGCTAGTCCAATAATTTAAAATGTCATGCTACATTAAAGTTACAACTTTAACGTAATGCAAAGTATTTTTATCCACTGTAAAAATAGCACATGATATTTGACATTTTCCTTTTTTATGGCTATAGATATATAACCCAAAAATTTCAGAACAAAAATTTAGTTCAATATTCTAGAAGAGTGGAAAGAGTATACAGGAGCTTAGGTGTAAGATAGATTTAAATTTCATCCAACAACAAATTACAATCATTCATTCAACATTCATTTATTTAGAACCTATTATATGGCAGTCACTGCACTAGACTTTGAGAATACGATGACAAATAAATACAGGTAGAAATCCTGAGGGCACAGGAGTTACAGTAAAGCGAGACAGACAAGATTAAAATAATAACAATACCGGGTGCATAATTAAAACTCATATAAGATATCCTATCCTCTAGAGGGGGAATCAGAACTGGGTTCAGGGGAAAGGGAAGACTTTCTGAATGAAGAGGACTTTGCTGATCAGACCTCTAGCAAAGTAAGTTTTGGTGACAAGAGCAGACAATGCAGACTCCAGGTAAACAGTATAGTGTACTAGAAAAGTTGAACTATAGCAAAATATGTAAGAGGTCTATTTATTTTACAACATAAAGCTAGCAAAATGTAGAGTGAAGGAAATTAAGATAAACTTGGCTACCAACTGTTTAATTTGCCTATTATAGCATTATCATTTCTCTCTAGTAAAATTACTCCAACAAATCCCCAAATTTATCACTAGAGCTATGCCAGACTTATTCTTTTTTAGTCGGTGGTCTCAACTTTATAACACAGAGTAAACAAATCTACGAACTTTTTTGTAGTGCTAATCTAATTTTCTGGAGAGCAAATTTCAAAATTTCTTTAATCAACAATACCCATTTGGTGTTATATTGATGTGATTTTTTTTCTCGACTTATAGGCAGCTTCTCATTTTATCTTCCTTAATTTATTATTGCCTTCTGTTCACATTAACAGTGCCTTGTTTCTCTCTGTTTTGTTGAACCCCAAAAGATCGGCAATGCTCTTTTCCTAGTCATCTTATTCTAATTGGATTCCAAAAAGTTAGTTTACTATTATCATTTTTTTTTTAAAGAGACTAGCATGCCCCTCATCCTACTGCAGCCCTTTCTTTTGGAGCATTGTGTTCTGAATCTTTATCTAAATAGTAATATGTGCATGCATATGGCAGGACTCCATACTTCTAAAGAACTATCATAAGTATATTCAAGAATTTTTTTAATATGCATAAAATGAGGAGTTCAAAAAAAAAAGATAAGATTTGAACAATGGCTAATTCTTTTTAAATTTTGATTTAAAAATATAAAATATAAATTCCCAGATAAAATAACTCAAGAAGTCATAAACAGGTTGAACACAAAGATACTGCAAAAGGAAAGATTTGTGACATTGCAGACAGAGCAATAAAAATTATTCAAGTGAAGCCCAAAGAGAAAAAAAAAGGTGATAAAAAAATTCTAGTGACATCTAAGGCAATATTTAACAGTTGAATATATGTGCAACTGTAATCTCAGATGGAACAGCAGAATGGGGAAGCATAAGAACATTTAAGTAAATAATACCTTAAAATTTCCAATTTTCATGAAATATAAATATTAAGACCCAAGTAGTTTAACAAATCTGAAGCAAGATGAACATAAAACATCAACAAAATTTGTAATAATTATAAACAATATAAAAGAATATCAAATCAATTAGAGAAAAAAGGGTGCATCAGGCACATCAGAACAAGAAAACCCATCAACTTTGGAATAGAAACAATACAAGCCAGAGATAATGAAACTGAATCTTTACAATGTCAAATATCAGAATTTTCCTGTGCTTAGGGCTAGCAAGAGAAACAGACTACAAAAGAGCAGTAGCAGATATTCTGTCATGCAGGAAATGCTATATATCTTGATTAGAATGGTGGTTACAATGGGTGTTTACATTTGTTAAAACTTATCAAACTGTATATTTAAAGTGCTTTTCATTATATAGCAACATATATAAATTAAAAGTAATAAAGATAACATGGAAAACTAATTTGATAAATTAATAAATACATGTCCATTCGATAAAAAAATTTATATTCTAGGAGATTACAGATATTAAGTTAAAGAAATAAGTTAATTCTCCCACTAATGATTATATTTATTCATCCTATTGTTAACCTAAAAATAAAATGGCTTTTCAAAGGGAGAGGCAACAAGCATTTACTGAGATCAATAAGAATACTTATTTGGAAATCACTGATTCAGGCAGAAGCCCAAAAAATATTCCACCTGAAATAAAGGCAATAGGTATTTATAAGAAGGGGAAGGGGAACAATTACATCAATAGAAGGAAGATTTGTATTCATGCAGTTAACAAAATGATGTTAATCCTAAACAATGTTTTCAACTTTCAGTTCATTATTTATCAGTCCAGTTAGTCATAATAACTACTTTCTTATTATCTTTGCCAACAGTTCCTTGAGTAACAAGTTTGCTTAGGCCTAGTCCAAAAGTTATTTTGCCCTGTTTTAACATTCCAAGGACTTGAGGCATAAGACATGTAAGGTATTTTGGTTCTGTCATGATAACTCTAGTTTCATTTTAAATTGGCTCCATTTATATTATTATTCATACTATAAATAGCTTTTTTGTGTTCATATTATGCATGATTCTGACTCTCTTTGTGATTATCTGTATTTCTAAATTCTATAATAAAATATGCTCAATAAGATAGGTAGTAATAAAAAATTCAAACGATTCTTCCACTTTGTCAAACACACTTCTTTTTACTACTACAATGTGTATTTAAATATATCTTCTCTATGAATATTAAACTTCTTTTCTTATCCATTGTTTTAGTAGTATAAGCATATTCAATCAAATCTAACCTAGTATGAGAACACTTTTGTATAAAAAATTATTTATCACTTCTTTAAATAGTATGTTCCATTCTTCTCCTACATTGTAATGAGTACAATTACTCTATATTATATTTCAACATGTCTTTCAAAATGCTCTCTTTCCACTTAGTTTTCTTAATTTGAGGAAAGCAAACTTTTATTTGTATGTCTTATAACAGAGTAGTTTATTTCATTTTCTTTTGTATACTACTTTAAATCATCAAGTGGTGGGAGAGGGGATATTTTGCTTTCTTTCTCTTGAAAGAATATAGTCATGATATTAAAAAATACAAGAAAAATAATTTCTTTAAAACCAAAGGGAGTAAAATGTTGATTTTGTCAGTAGTAAAATAAATCAAATAAACTAAAGTATTTCAAATTTGTATATGTCATGAAAATTTTAACCACAAATATAGATACACTGAAAATTTAATAAATCCGACAATATATAAATATATTTTGAACTATGTCATTTCAACTTGCTAAAATCACTAAATATACTTCTATAAGAGAAAGTAATATTATAAGTTACATTATAACTATGAAATTAAAATAATATCAAAGTCTTCAACCACAGCACTAGAATGTCCATGTCAAAGTTACATATGAAATTATTAGGAAATATCTAAATATTTCCAATGAATCTGAATTCTACAGATTATTGTTAGATTTTTATAACTTCTTTCTCATCCAAATACTGAAGGAATAAAGAGTAAAGTGTAGTTCAATAAGTGACTCATTTTCTCTATCTATCAATTTGGGCTTTTATATACATGTGGTCATGTTTTATATAAATAATCTGTCTACCCAGAATACTCCTGGAAAGGATAGTAGGTGTCTTTTTCCATCGCCTCTTCTGAGAGTGTTGATTTTAGTGTTTCATACATGGTCCTCAGTTTCCATCCTTTGTTTTCTTGAGAGGCCCATTGAGTTCTCATATAAATATATTTACTAGAAGTTCACTCTGAAAAACAAACTTTCAGATTTAGGACTCTTCGTTTATAATAGACACTAATAAATCCCTTCATCAATGGTCTAGGGCTTTCTTATACCATTTGAAACATAGTTGTCTGGAAAAGAAATTTAGTGTATTAGAAGAAATTCCATTTGGCAGAAATATGTGGAAAAAATAAATTCTTGTTTTGACCTATTAAAGAGAGGGACAGATTGCTGATAGCTTAGCAATGCATTTGTGAAAAGAGAAAGGCATGTAAGTCTAAGAGGCAATATTCCTACCTAAAGTAGCTTCTGCTTCTACTCTGAGAATACAGTTTTAATATAGTCTTAAAATGTAAAGATTAAAGAATTTTTAAAAACCATATAATCCTAATTATTAATAAATGTATAATTTATTACTGCCAGATACTTATATAAGCCCTCATTTTGTCTAACAATTTTATCTTTTTTAAATTTAGATCACTATATTGGATGACAAAATTCCAATGAAAGAAAATGTCTTGCCTAGATTTATGTGATAATTAAAGTTATAGATGATTTATTAAAGTCACCATTTCTTTCATGGTTTCAGATATACAAAATTTATATAATTTTATTTTGTGACAACAACTTAATCCAAACTTCTCAAAATCATGAGTAAAGTCTTTGAAGATTATCAAATTTTAGTAAAAATCATCTGGGGAACTTGTTGAGCACATAGATTGGCATCATGAGATCTTGGTGGGGCTAAGATATCTGTGTGATTAGCAGTGTCCTTGGTATATGTGGTCTACTGCCCACACACTAGTATATCATAATGAGAGACAGTTCCAAAAGAGACACGAACTGAAAAGCCTTTTATTCCTCAATTATAACATAATTTGACTTTCTAAAAGGTAACTGCAAAGAGGTCACAGGAAGCTTAATTTAAAATTAATCCTATTTCTAGTGGTTACCAGAGGTTAGCAGGGTAGATGGGGTTAAAGGGGTCAAATATGTGGTGACAGAAAGAGATCTATGGGCAGTGAACACACAATGTAATATATATATATGACTTTACTGTTGAATTGTACACTCGAAACTTATTGGATTTTGTTAATCGATGTCACCATAATAAAAATTTTTTTCCAGTATCTAAAAATATATATATATATATATATATATTATCATTCTTATTCTATGTAATATATGTATATATTATGTAAACAGAACTTTCTTTTAGTAATTACATTATTTGGATTTTTTTTCACTATTATAAACAACACCAAGGTAAACTTTACTTAAGTCTAAAAAATATATTAATCTTATTTGTAAAATAGCTTCCTAACAAATTTAACTAAGCAAATATACTCCATTAGTAAATAAATTTAAAAAACCAGAGCTCTCTGCATACAAAATTTAAAGATATAATTCCAATTAATTATATTACAAGTCAGTACCTCAGAATGCATGATGCCAAAGTTAATGGAACCCACAGAGATATCCATAAAAGCACACAGTTCAGATTTGGATAATAGTACCACTGAGTAGAACTTTTCAGATTACACCTATAGACTATTTTGCTTCACTATATAATTCACAGGTTGAAAGACAGTCAGGATAAATGGATTAAACAATTTTTAAAAGGACAATAGATAGTAGAGCTATCTTTAAATATTCAAAGGACATCCATAAAGAAACATAGGAGCCATATAAACTGATGAAGAGAACTAGAAAATATGAAGGAAGTTGTAAGGAGGAAATTGTGTAATATAAACAGCCTGCAGCAATTAGAGCAGTCCAATGAAATATCAGGATTTAAAGAGAGGGTGAAGTCCAAGCTGTCAAAAGAAGGGTTCCTGATCTATGCAGTGTATTATACTTGAGCCTCATTTTCCTTTTCAAATCTATGACTTCATGATGATTCCCAGTCAACAAAATATAAAAATATAGCAAAAATAGAGTAGTATCCTCTTCAAAGTAGTAATACAAGAATAATAGGCATACACTTTAGAGTAAAGGAGAACTGAGCTTTATAGCCATATTTTTAAAATTCATATAAAACATAAATCCATATGACCTTATGAAAGGAAGAATATCTAAAGAAGGCTTATATCCTCACAAATTATATCTTAAAACAGAACTCAACACTTCACACCTCCAAAATACAAATTTTCTTTACAAAGCATTAAGAGCAAGCAATGTAGTTTTCATTGAATATTTTGGTAGAGTCATAAAAGAGAAGGTAAATCACCTAGTACAGAGCAAACAATTTAATGATAATTAATGATATTTCTTTTCCATCTAAAAAAATACCTCTTTACTCCCAGCTTTCATGTCTCCTTTCCATCCTTTCCAGCAGCTTCTAAAAATTTCTCAGGCTTGAGTCTCTCCCTCCACCTGCTTAATCTCTATTTTTTTTCTTTTTCAAGCTGAACTATTTGACTAAATCCTAATTCTCTTGATGTTGCATCCCCCAAATTACTTTGTCCCATTCTGATATATATGAAAGGTCACTGAATATAGAATGACTCTATATGCTCAGATTCTCAGGGTGATTTGCAAATAAATGCTTTCTCCTGCTTCACTGTTATTGTTTAATTTTATTTAGAAGTGTAATTATGATATTATTAAATGTAAGTTTACTTACATTTGTGGAATCACAATCTCAACTTAAAATTTGTTAATTATACAGATACCTTTTTTCCTGAGTTTTTCACAATAAAGGGTAAAACTAAGCTGTTTAAAAAAAGATTATAAGAGAAATAAAAACCAGGCAATTTCCAAGAATCCAAACTATTATGAAATCAGGAAATTAAAATGGCTTTTAAAATTCCCCAACATATTAAAGGCTATAAAACACATATGCAACACCTGACAGACTCTCCTTGACCAAAACTGAATCAGGCTCCTCCTCTTTTTTGCTAGGCCCCAATCTTAAACTCTGTCTTTGGCCCCCTTACTATAGTCTTATCAAGAAACCTGCTGAGTCAATTTAGTTAAATCCTCTACTTAGTATATTATTAAATAGATATCTGATCACTCATAATCTTTAATATCTTATTACCCTGGCCTGCCTTCAGCAAGAATCCTGTTGAACCAGCCTAGGAAAAACCCCTCTAACCTTGATCTTTCATCCTAGTAATTTTCCACCCACTGACCCCTATCCAGCTCCTTGGCTATAAATCTCCACTTGTTCTTGTTGTATCTGGAATTGAGGTCCAACTCTCTCCACAACTGCATTGCATTAGTCCTTCTTGAATAGTCTTCTTTATTATCTTTAGTGAGAGTAATGAATAATTTTTTCTTTAACACACCAGGAGACATAGTGCCTTGAAAGGAACCCAAATATTGCTACCCTGAAGCTGCTTTTTTGGGGATATTGATTTTAAGCTGTTTATTAATGTGGTTAGTAGTCACATAGCTGAAACTTGCCCCTTAGGAAGCAACCTTGAGCCATATCTTACGACTAATAAGAAACAGAACGGTTGAATAGTAACTGCAACACATGTAATCAGCTATAGGGAAAGTCCCCAAAACCGCACGGGTGCACCTATTGAAAGGATTGTCCTCTGGTTGACCTATCCTCATTACCATACTAAATGACACACCCACCAGCACCATGACAGATCTGACAGAGCCCATATAAGACCAAAAAGGGTGTGGCAACCCAATTCTCAGAAATCTCTACCCCATTCCAGGAAAATGTATGACTATTCCTCCCCTCAATTAAAAGTAACCCATAAAAACATTATGCTGCTAGACTAAGGGGAGCCTTATCCACTCTCATTTAGAGTGCGCTCATTTGGTGCATCAAGCTTTGGCTTTAATAAACATTTCTCTCTGAGGAATTGTTTTGCCCACTCTCTTGATTTCTATCCTGAGAGGGGCAAAGACCTCTGCACCAATAATGTTAAGAAACAAAAGACTCAGAAAGAACCTTTGAGCCTTCCTGCCCAGCCAGCCCCCACCCCTCTCCTGCCCAAGATACAGACAGAAAAACCTGCTTTAGAAAGGGAAACTTGGCTTAATCATCTAAGAATTTTCACCCTATCATTAGTCAGGAAGACTCCAAGCTTGTTAGCTAGATACCCTCTGTGTACCATTGTTTCTGAGTTGCCTAGCAAGAATATGCCTGCCCTGTGTGTTCTGCTCTCCCTCAACTACTGGTAAATCACCCATTCTCCTTTATGAAATCTATTGCCCCTCTTCTTTGTCCAAAAAGGGTCTTATATACCCAAAATTGCCTCGTTATCTTTGGAATTTTCATGCTTATGTGGATTCCCCATGCACATATATTACATTTTTGATTTTCTCCTGTTAATCTGCCTCTGTTAACTTATTGGCCCAGTTAGAAGAACTTAGAAGGTAGGAGGAAAGGTATTAATTATTATTAATATTTTAGCCCTCATTTAATCTCTACTTAAATCTTTCTAAAAATTATAATTGGAAGTTAAATTATGTACTAGATACCAAATTTTTTTCAGGCAAGAATCATTTACATACCTCATGTAGTTCAGTATCCAGTACAAAAACACACACACACACACACACATACTATAGATATTGCAAGGCCTAGACTTAAGTAAATTGATAAATGCTAGAGGAAGGAAGGGGGTTGAGGAGGAAATAAAATCCATAGCTGGTATAATAAATGGCATGAGACTGTTTTCTAACACAGCAGCATTTCTCAAAGTGTGATCTTTAGGGTGCTTCTCAAATTTTAATGGCAAACAACATCTAAGAATATTGTTAAAAATTTATTCTGATTCAGTTCCCTAAGAAGAGGTCTAAGATTCTGCATTTCTAATAAACTCCCAAGTGATGTAGATTTTTCTAATCCTTGAACAAGATTTTAAGAAACACAGCTTAGATAGCTGCAATTCATCTAGGCTTTTTCTTAAAGGTAAAGTGAGTCAACCAAACCATGACATATTCTAATCCAGCAGATCCAAGGGGAGGCACAGAAATCTACATTTTAAATGTTCTCCCCCAGTGATTCTCTATGAATTCTAAAATTTGTGAAGCACTGGCTTATAAAAAAGAGCTGGAAAAGGGTTTGAGAATAGGTTTGCTACCTGTAAGTCCTATAAACAATTGCCTTCTTTACACACAGCTCCCAAGTGCTTTATACTTTAAGGATGTCCCAGATGTTAATATTCACAGGATTTCATTTGAATAAAAATGTTAAGCAATGGGTTGCAAAACAATTTGCTCAGACCCTCTAAACCCCCACCCACCCATGGCCCTAAACCATTAAAAACAAGTTAAGTGGTAGAAATTGAGTGGAAATAAGTTCCAAATCCTCAGGAAGCAAAGAGGTTAATTAGCAGGGTTAGTCTAAGATCCAGAACTGTGTCTCCTATTCAATACTTTTGTTAATGATTGGAAAAAATGGTGAAGTTTTAAAATTTGCAGAAAAAATATTTTTTAATTTTCTTGAGATTAGGTAAATTGGTTGAATTCCAAAAAACCTAACAATATTAGGTAATTAAGAAACACAAAGGTTGGTAAAATCCATTAAAAATATGTAAAGGCAAAGCACATTTGAAAAATAAATTCGAGTTACTCATACACATTGATGAGCTCTGTATTAAATGCAATTTTCTCAGGAATAAGATTTATGTATCTCTTTGTGCAATTCAATGAAGACATTTGTTCACTACCTAGAGGCAATAAAAATGGAATGAGGTATTAAACCATATTAAAAGAGGCCAGAAATAGGACACACATATTATAATACCTCAATTTATGAATCAATAATATCTCTTTATCTTAACTATAGTACTATCGTAGTCATCTTAGTCATATCATCTTTAGGAGGCTATATGGAAAAAAAAAAATAGAGAACTTGAAAGCAATGAGAAACTATCACATTTACAAGGAAAATGAGAAACTCTTTATGATAAAAGATTAAAGGATATATTTAATTGAGAAAGGGAAAATTAAAATGATATGTAACAGTATATAAAATAATGAATCCTAATGGCAAAACCTATTGGGCACTCTAATTTATCTATATTTCTTAAGACCATTTGCTAGTAATAGAAAAAATATAAGCTAATTATATTAGAAAGTAGATAAATATTACAAATAAAGTATATATGAGTTCTTAACAATGCCTTCCTATGAAAAGCCCATTGTAAAGGGTATTATACTATCTAGATAAATAAAATGACAGGACAGATTAGCAGACATTGTTTAAAATAATGGCTTACAGCTATATCTGAAGATGATGAGCAGTACATTAAATAATATGATCAGTTAGAAGTAGGAAGATAATTTTTCCTTTGATTATTTCTATACTTTGTAACATAGAGAAAGAAAAGAAGATGGAGGGGAACAAAAGATTGTTGCATTCAACCTGACAAGCAATGATCTAATTATTTCCATCTAGTGTTTTTAAAAAGCACAACTTTTAAAAATTCATTACTCATTTTTATAAAGATTTAAAATTAAATGGATGTCACTTAAAAAGTCTAAATCAAAAGATTATAATCATTCTTTTATTAAGTAATATCCACTATGTGCCAGTAACGGTGCTAGATGCCAGACGTATACTGATGAACAGGGGTGGAGAAGAGGAAGAATGACTGAAGGCTGGGAGTTTATACAGTTTCTATAGATTATGTAATTACGTCTGGGAAAGTGATATTGAGAATAAATAAAAGCAGACATTTAGACAAATATTTAGAAGGCAGAATTAATAAGTTCTTGATTGATTGAATAGGGAGCCAGTGAGGAAAAAGGACACATACTCCCCAGGTTCAACTCTTGGTACCATCTGCTCACATAGGAAAACCAAAGTGGAGAATAAACCGGGGGCAGAGGAAGGTGCAGAGATTTATTTAGAGTCACCTTCAAGTACCTCAAGTACTTGAGTGAGATGTCAGGAAGCAGTTAAATATGCTGTGCTAGAAGTCAGGTCAGGGAGCTCCTTCAATATACATAGTCAGCTGTATAATGAAGCATGGCAGTGTATGCACTCCAAAATATGCCATTTTGGTGTAAGCATTATTTTATGCTAAAGGCAAATGAGAAGAAACAGATACAAGAAAATCTTCCTGAATTCTCCCTATTTGCCTAAAAATAGGGCATACATTTTTAAAGTTGTCTCCCGTGCCCTCTTTACCAGAAAGAACAAAGTTAGTCATAGGAGATAACTTTAGACCCCATCAGCTTAGAATAAGCACCAGAGGAATTTACATAACAAACTTTACTAACTAGACTTCCCAAATCACCCACCCTTGGAAGTCTAAAACTGCCTTCCTTTGTCTTGTCATTTCCCTACAAATTTATTGTTCTTTGTTGACAATAAAGGGGTATATCAATCTGAGTTCTAAGACACTGCTTCAAGTTAGCTCATTTTTCCCTGGTTATTTCCCATGTATACATGAGATATGCATGTTAATAAACTTCTATTTGTTTTGCTCTTGTTAACACATCTTTGTTATAGGGGCCCCTGGCCAAGAACTAAGAAGGGTAGAGGTAAATTTATGTTTTCTTCCCCTACAATGTAAGTCTAGATAGACTATACTTGGGAAAATGTGTGAAATGAGAAGAGAAAGGAACCTAGAAGAGAGCTCTGAGGAGTTATCAACCTACACAGCATAGGGTAGAAAAAGAGACTAAGAAGAAATAGCCAGATAGATAGGAGGAAAATTAACAAAGTATGACATTGATGTCATAGAAATGGGGGGAAAAAAAGAGGGAGTGTCAATATTGCCAAAGTTATAGAGAGATAAATTAATGTCTATGCAATAGAATACCAGATCAATTGAACAGTTATCTGTTTTATTCACCACTATATCCACAATGCCTTAGAACTGAGCCAAAGAGAGTAGGCATTTATTTGTAATTAAAGAATAAACTCCTCATTATTTTATGAACTTTAATTCATTCCAAGTCCATACTTTATGTTATTGATTTTTGCCTTGAATCATAACTATGATAGTAATGAAGCTTTTACAAAAGAAATGCTTTATGCATTGTTTGGAATTCAAAGACATTTTTTGTTTCGAAATAAAAAAAAAACTCTCATAAATTTTGATATTGAAAGAAACACAAGTTAGAGATAATTTCATAATTATATTTTTATTTATAATATCTAAGATTGTGCTGTACATAAGTATTGACAATTTTATCGAAAAAATATCCATGTATTAAAATTGTTCTACTATGCCAAATTATAAAAAGTATTTCGATTTAAAACTTGTCAGGATTCTATTATAGTTGTACTACATAGTTAAACTATAATTTGAAGGAAGTACTAATATGGTACCCCACTTGTATTATCTCATTCTGAGGAACCTCTCCTATTAGAAAAAGGATACAAAAGAGAGTCGGGTAGATGAATAAGCATGTGAAAAGAGCATATGGCAAGAAGGAGCACAAAGTGTTTAAAAAACCCAAAAGGGAGCTTGTGTGAATATAGTGCATAAAACAGAATGAAGGAAGGGTGAGATAGGAACCACTAGAAGATACTGAGTTTATCTAAACAGAATTTTCAATCTGTACAGACTAACTTTGAGAGCTTATGAGACATCTAATACATGACTGACTATACCCAAGATATGAAGTAGAGTAAAATGAGTTCATATATGGTATTATGAATGACTTTTGTAGTGACTAGATCAGGGTACCAATTTCATTACTCTATTTACCAATTTGTGGCCTTCGTATTTTACTTAGCTCAGCTGAATCTCAATGTCTCTAACTACAAAGTTAGTATCAGGTATACATTACACCATTTTTGTGAGAATTAAATGAAATAATATATTTACTATATACATTCAATTTATTAGCACAATGCCTTGACCTTGTAAAAACTAAATGATGGTGAGAATAGTAATGTAATTTTTCTCTGACTTGCTCAAATTTAATTTCACTATATCTAAGTGGATGAAAGTCACTTTAAAATATTCCATTTTACCTTGTCATAAATAATTTTTGATGCCTGGAAATAAACAAATAGCATAGGATTTGGAATGTGAATACAGAGGTTCAAGTCTAAGATGTCTCCTATTAGAATATGTAAATGTAGTGAGTTAAAATGTAACATTCCCCCAAAAATAGATGTCCACCTAGAACCTGTGAACATAACCATCCACACAACTAAATACAATACTGTAACATTTCTGAGAGTTTTACACTTCTAATTTCTTCCTATAATAATCATTTTTTATCAACACCTACTGTTGATTATTTCAGTTTGCTTTAGAACAAAACAACGTTCATGGCTACTGAATATCTCCATGGGAGACCTAAATTCCAGCCTCTGCTCTTTCATTATTAGGTGTGACTATAGTTATTATTATGTAAGCTATAATTTCAAAATGAGGAGCTCTTACTTATGTACCTTAAGTGTGATGACAAAATAACACATTATTACTACAAAAATTATTTTTCTAGCTGTTTTTGACAGTTTTTAAGTACAAAGATATGGGTTCAGGGAAGCATTTAGTCTGGTACCTAGGATTGGTGGGTCCTCTATATCAGTAACTTGCTTATGGGCACTTTCACTACAAGTTAGAGATAAGGTACCTCTTACTGTGTGTCTATTAAATGAACTTAAGAAATTACTAAAAGCTTAATGGCCTAATCAATATAATATTATCTAGATTCTTAATATATCAGTAAAATAAGATGATGAGATGATACAATGTGGAATTCAATAGGGATAAATAAAAAGACATGTTTAAAAAATACAAATAGAACATAAATATTTGAATTAGTTCAGTTTGTATTAAAAAGATTTGAGGAGTGTCTACAAGCCCTACTGGTGCCAAGAATGTACTTGGACTAACTAGAAAAAGAATTTAGTCTCTATAAATAGAAAAAACATATTGTATAGCCAGTATTAAAATCAGGACCTATATATTCCATTCTATTTGTGTATATCAGAGTGAACGTGGACAATTTATTTCACTTCTCTTGGTCTTAGTTTCTTTAGCTAAAATATATATAATAAAAGAACTTGCCATATATAGTTGTCTTGAGAAGTAAAAAGATATATGAGAAGCACTTAGAATAGTTCTTGCATAGAATAAATGCTTTAAAAAGTTGTTTATAAGATAGAGGAAACAAAATATATCTGTTTTAATTTGTAATATTTTTAGAATTTGGATTTTTAAAATAAAGTAAGCCATACAGAGAAACATTATACTTTCATAGACAAACTCTAAGAAAAGAGAAGAAAAATGAAATATATGAATTTTCAGTATAAATACTAACATTGGAGCAAATTATGAGAACGCATTTTTTTCAAGTTCTCAAAAGCCTGTTAGCAGTTGCTCCCTGTGACAGTGAAATAGTTTTATTTGGTATTACTAATATCTGGATCCTGAGTCTTGAGAAAGGTCACGCCATGCTATGAGCTATGTTTTAAAGCAAATCAAACCAGACCGATACTCTTAACTCTTAATTACTTTCCATTATAGTAATAACTTGTAATCATGAGGCTCTTTTCCACAGAGCCTTTTTCTGAATAATCTACCTCCATTATGGAACTAGATGGTAATGCTTGTCTTACAGTTTCTAAGTACATCTCTAATTTTCTTTATTGTGAAAGCAGCTAATGGCTTATGTTCTCTTTCTTTATGACATGAATGTTAATAGCAAGGGTCTGTGAGATAAGTAATAAATCTTAAATGAGTGATTTTGCTGGAGACATTCCAAATCATGGCAGAAAATTAAATGGTTTTTGTTTTTTTTCTACTTTCTGCTGTATTGGTATATCATGGCCATTTCATTTTTGTTACAAAATAATACATTGCTGCAAATGTTTAGGAAGGTAATCACTAGAGTATTATAAAGGCAGTGAGGACAAAACATCCCTTTATCATCATTATCAAGTATTACTAAACTTTTTCATGTGACACTGAGATAGAGTCTATACAGTTTTATAAATGTAGGCTCTAAACTATTTAAACTGTCAATACATTTTAGAGCCACTTTTATTTAAACACCGTTACTAAGCCTCTTCAATTATAAATCCTCAGTATTTATTTATGTTTTTGGTAAAAAAAGATTCTGAGTCTACTTGAAAGAACACTGCACTTGGGTGTCAGATAACTAGGTTCAAATTTACTTTGCTATTCAAGATCTGTGATATCTTCAGAAAATCCTTCCACCTCCCTTTCATCTTTCATTGCTGTAAGACCACTTTGTCTCTGCCTCGAGTCTTCCTAGTCAATAGCCGGCAATTTGATCAACTATAGGCATGACTCTCCTCTCTTGGGTCTGGCTTGTTCTCTTTTTGGTCTAGTCTATTCAACAGCATTTGCAAATCACACCTTATGAGAATGACGATAATCTGCATTTTTTTCAGATTATCTCATTATCTCTACTTTAAGACTTAGGGTATGGAAAACCTTGTAGTAGGGAGACACCACACCTTCAAGTTCTGACTTTAATTCACTACTTCCTAACAGTTTTAAGGTTGTATTTAATTTTTTACCATTAAGCTAATAAAGATTATTTCTCCTAAAATGTCATTAAGAGTAACTTCTACTATATTTCTAACTGCTTTACTTACATTTTTCTATTCTTAAATCTAAGTTCTTTCTCTGTCTTTTCTACTTTTTCTACTTTTCTTTTCTACTTTTCAGTCAATGAAAAATGAGTACAGAAATTTTTGAGCTAAGTAAAATATTCACATGTAAACCTATGTGTTCTAATATTTCAGGAATGAGAAGTAGGATGTGTTTGAAACTTTAATGATAATACTACTAAAAGATATGCTTACATGTCTACACTAGATATACTATCCCAACTTGAGCATTCAAATTACATTTATTTTTAAGGATTGCATCACTTTTCCTTTAAGTTGGCTTGGTTGCAAACTGTCTTGCATCTTATTTTATCTCAATAAAAGACTGGCTAGGTAATGTGCTGAGGTAGGTAGGACCTCCCTGAATCTAAGACTGTCTAAGCTTAAATTCCTATGAGATTAATTACCATGTTAGGTTTTCTTCCCTGTAAAAGTACTATAGAAAGAATGATGATGAGAAGGATGTAGATAACACATTATCTGCCATTAACACATTGACATTGATTTTCTTCATCAAAAAATAACTCAGAACAGTTATTTATGGTTAGATTATCATAAGAATAAGGAGAAATGATAGTTGCAAGGTTAATTTGTAAAATCAACATTTATTAATTGGGTGTTTACTATATGCCAAGTACTGAATGTACGCTAGATCCTGCCTAAATAGAAGCCCCATAGGAGGTAGTATAAGACAGATTGAGAGCAACATGAACAAAATAATCTTCTAAATAGAAACTTAACATTAAAGGTGGGAGATAACAAAGACAAACTCTTGCTCTGAGTAAGTCTTTCTTACTTGCTTATGTTACTCCATCAGCTACATGTATTAATCATTCCACAAAAGTCTTTATTTTTAAAACATAACACATGTCCTTTTTATGGGCATTATAAGCCATGATAAGAGTCTTATCTTACTTCAGATCCCAGTATGATTTTTTAAGACCCCGAAAACAAATGAAGTCATTATTAGGTATCTCCGAAAATAGTTACTTTTAGTGATAAAAAATATTTTAATGAAAACTGGTAATGTCATCTATATATATATACATATATATATATATGCAGAACTAAAGAGATATTATTGCACAACTATTAGACAAAGCACTCTTCATCTATGAAAAGATAAGCAAGAAAGTGGTCATTAGAGTAAATGGTGAAGTTACTTAGGTTTACATCAGTAATGCATGGAATTAACCGTATTTAATGTTGTTGGAGAGGTATATGCAATCTCCCTAATCATAATCATCTTGATTCAATTCCATCCTTCAGAAATTTTAATTTATCTAACTTATAAGAAAATGTGTTAAACAAAGGCACTTCACAATATTAGTGCAATTTGCATCAAATGCACTAGAGAAAATTACCTAATACAATTTTCTAAGCCATTTAGTATCATGAACTTGGCACTAAAAGGAGAAAATTGCATTTTATGATTTGTAAGCTGTTGAAAACATCACACACCTGAATTCACACAATCTACATATTTTTTATATGCAGCTCTCTCAACAAAACCCAAGTTTTTAATAAGCCAGAACACTAACTTAAAGATTTTACTACATTAAACTAAAACAGAAAGATAAAACATCTAGCTCTATTTGAGAAACAAACTATATAAACTATAAAAACATAATTATTGCTCTCCCACTTTTGGAATAAAATTACAAGTCTCTCCTTGTCTCTATAGCTTTTTTTTTTTTTTTTTTTTTTGTAAGACTAAAGGAATAAAAAGATTAAAACAGGAACTAAAAAATAGATGTGTATATTTTATTAATGGCCACACTCTATTGAATCAAAAGTTACTGAATAAAAGGACCAAAGAGAGAAGATCTATATATCAACAGAGCACATTAATTTCCCTTTTTAAAAAATACTCATACTTTAGTAGGTCTGTGCAAGTATAAAACTAAATTATATAAACTGGAAAAAGTTATGCATTTAGAAAATTAATCTTGTAAGGAAGGTCTCTTGATTTGTAATTCCCTAGCCAGCTATCAGAAAGACAGAAGGAGTCAAAATAAATTAAGCAGTTGATATTTGCTATTATGATAAACAATATAAGATTTTCAGAATTTATCAAAGGAGATGAACAAAGTGGCTATCTTTTCTATCTTATCATGATGTGGCACATAAAACATGACAAATAAAATGATGTAAAGAGAATTACTCCTGAGATTTTTTTCTGGTATCATGGTACTACAAATGTGGCAGGGTCACATTTCAACCCAGACACCCAAAACTGACTCATCTTGCCAAAGCAAATAGAATATAAAACACCACCTTATCTCAGCATCAGAAAGAGAAATAAGATGACAGAAAAGACACAAGGGCAGACACAGATTTCTCAGGCAAGAGAAGGGGTTGTGGGGCCAATCAAATAGATAAAAGTCACTTCTGAGGTTAAAAACTAATACAGGCAACAAGCATTTTGTGGGTCATCTTGAAGCAAAGGAAGCAAAGACTATAGAAATCAATTTAAAGACTGTACTTAAAGTGACCTTTGAACAATTGCATTAGCAAGAACTGAGAATTTCTTGTAAATAGAAAACAGATCCTGAATTAACAGATATCAACACCAAGAAAGAAAGGCATAGAAATAAGAGAAAGTGACATAAACAATAGAGGAATCTAGATGAAAGCAGAATACAGATGACTTACTAAGCCAAACTAGCTTTTACATAGTCATAGCAATCAGTAATTATCATTTTACATCACAATCATATAGTATATCTTTTAGAGTGGCTGCATGTACAGGTATCCCCATTTTTCAAAAGACCTACATTTTTTTTTTTTACTCTCATTTTCTTTTACAAAAGATCTACATTAGTAGCTGTTTTTGGTAACCAAAAGAAATCCAAAGAGGATTTTTGTTTTTATGAAAAAGATAAAAAGCAAAAATAGTGTTCAGTATTTGTTTTACAGTGGCCATTATAGAGGCAGCGCACACCTGAGCAGTAAGTGGCCCCACCAAAGTCCTTCCCTGGGACCACACTCAGCATCTCAGGATCAAGTCCCATATCTTTGAACTGTGTCTATGAGCATCTGTGCTTCATCTTGATTTGTTTTGTGCATCCTTTAACAATATGTGCCCTAGGGCAGCAGTCCCCAACATTTTTGGCACCAGGGACCAGTACTCCTATGAGAATCTAATGCCTAATGATCTTAGGTAGAGCTGAGGTGGTGATAATAACGCCGAGGAGTGGCTGCAAATACAGACGAAGCTTCAGTCATTTGCTCACTGCTCACCTCCTGCTCTGCAGCCGGTTCCTAACAGGCCAGGGACTGGTACAGGGGATTGGGGACTCCTGTCCTAAGGTATCGGAAAAGTCTAATGACTTGTTAGGTTGTTACACTTAGCATATAACTGGACATAATGAAATGTTTTGATGGTGGTGAATGAAATAAAGACACTATGCATGCACTGAATTTTCGATCTGGGAATGCTCAAAAAATCTTCCCATACAAATTAATGGTAATTGCTTCTTCACTTTATACGATTTTGCTTATAAAAGTTTTCATAGGAATGCTCAAATAGTGGGGAAGCCTGAGTTAGCCATATAATAAATCCATGCAGGGCCATGTGTACTGTCATTCCCTGGTATGGGTTCAGGTGATCTCAACAATTATTTATAGTCTATTAACTAATAAAATTAAGAATTAACATACCAGTCAGAGAAATGTTACTTACATATTTGTGGATCATATAAACCCTACCTGATAATTAATCAAAATCCCAGAATGTGGGGGAAAAACAGTAGATAGCCTCCTAAGAAGGCCCTAAAGATTCCCACCTTCCTATATTCTCAGCCTTGTGTAGACCTTTTCAGTTGAGTGTGGGTGAGACCTAGTGACTTGCTTCCAATGAAAAGGTGATGAGATATCACTTCTGAAAATATGTTACAAAAACCTATGACTTCCATCTTGTTCACACTCTATCTCTGACTCTTCTCTCTTATTTCCTCTGAGGAAAGCCACCTGCCTTTGCATGTGTTGTTCTAAAGGTCTATATGGCAAGGAACTGAGGCCAGCCTTCAGCCAATAGCCAGGGAGAAACTTGAGATCTGGGTCTATAAAAAGTGAATTCCAGCCTGATAAACTATATGAGATTGACTCAATTTTATGAAATTCTGAAAGAAAATTATAAAACTAATGTTTTAAAATATCAATATTCTCTTACTTAATTTCCCCATCCCCACAATTCTTCTCACTCAGGTTATCCTCTTCTGTAAGTCCCAGTCTTCAATAAGCATCTCTGATCTCCTTCCCTATCTACTAGGGACTCTTTTAAAACCAATATTCCAGGCCACCTTATAATACTCTATGGATTCAATTCAAACTTTCTTGTTTTGTTTTGCTTTGTTTTTGGCCTATGTCAATTTGCATCTTCTGTTGTGGATGGACAAAAGGGGAATTTAGAGCTATGGCTCCGACAATACACACTCATCCCTTGGTCCAGTGTTAGATTAAAGGGGGACAGACTTTCCACGGTTCAAATGTCTTTGAAGTATTCTCTTAAACATTCCCTTACATCTCCAGAGTGTTCCTAATTCTTTCCCTCGGTCAAAGAACAGAGTCTTACTCTGCAAAAAAAAAAAAAAAAAAAAAAAATCATATCCTTCATCATGTGAGATTTATTTCTCCTTACCTAAACACTTTTAGTAGTCCAAAGAGGAAAGGAGGCTGTACACAAATCTTTACAATGTGCTTGATGTGAACTCATTAGATTTGTACTTGGGCCCATTTTCTTAGGAATATCTCAGCAGAGAAAGGTTTTCTTTCATAATTGGGAAACTGAGTAATCTTCCCACAATCTTAGAATTAGAGTTTTAACTCAGATTCATCTTCTTCCAAGACCAAACAATTTCTACTATACCATACTGCTTTGCAGAATAAGTTACCTAGGAATCAGTGTTGGAATATGCAGTCTAGTTGGACGTCAGATGTTAAGGCCTAGTCAATGGGAGCTGATGCTGTTTAAATATTATTTCTCTACCATTCATATTTATCTGGTAAGTGGGAAGGACTGAGAATTGTAGAGAACAAATTACTTCAATCAACTGAGGGATACTGCAGAAGGAAGAGGCAAGAAAATTAGAATAGGAATTAAAAGTGTATTGCAAAAGGTGGGCCCTTAGTATATATTTATTAAATATTTGTTCCTGAGCAATGAAGTGCTGACTAAAATATTTTGCTCTTTTGTCAAAAGGGCAATAGGAACTGGAAGTGGCATAGGAGGTGTATACAGGTAATGTAACATACGCAGGAGCTGAAACTGAATCAGCCAAAACCCCAAACTAGAGACAGAGGACTGAAGGCCAAGTACACTGCAGAAATCAACAGACAATAACTAAAGTTCTGGAAATGAGAAAGTTAGAACAGAGGTCAGCGAGGTCACACTTGAGAGTAGTCAAAGAGGCCAGGAAGTCAGTTGAAGCTGAACAGATCTTGCAAGTTTCAGAGGACAAATAAAAAACAAACAAGTGTGGAAGGGCAGGGAACTTAAAACAGTTTCATTATTAAATAGAAATACCAAGTAAACCTTATTCTACTAGGATAGGAATTCCTGACCTCCACTCATTTTATGCTTTCTGCTTGCATGTGTGAGCCTAGGCAATAAGCTACTGCAAGTAAATACAAGCACGACACTCCCGCTGGAAGTCAAAATAAAGTACTGGATTTAGATTAAAAATACAGTATATTTTTTATTATTACATTCTTAAAACATTTAATTAAATTTTGAATGAAGTAATATAAGACCAGGCTTTATTGTTTTACACATAATGTTTTATTTTGTATGTTAAATTTCTAATTTTATAAGAACTATTCATCTTTGGCATTGATTAAATAATAGTAAGATGTTAGTTTCAACTTCTAGATTTTTCTTTATCTTTAAAGAGGATGATTTCCCCTCTTTCCTCATTCTTATTAAGTAGTTATCCCAAGAGAAAAATGTAAAGAAAATCTTACAGGTAAATGAGTACTGATAATATGATCCAAATTTATAGCCAAAAAAAAAACCCCAAAAACAAAAAAGATGGCCTTTATAGAGGTCAGTGTTTATTGCTCAGGAACTTTAGTTATATACATATTTTTTTCCAAATTAAGCAATAATTATTATACATTTTTTACTGTGTAGGCTAGAAACAACTATATGCCCATTGCAATGAGCACATCTAGCACTCAGATCCTGGTTTCCAAATATCATTACCTATTGAAAGAAACTAAGGCTTTGTGGAAAAAATGGCTGAGTCTGGGACTTGAGCAGGAAGGTACAAAATGATTCTGAAATATTTTCTTTTACCAGAAACAAAGTATCACAAAAAAAGCTAAAAAAAATGATGGTGGGGGAGGCATGTCAAAACATTCTAGGAGCTGCTTGAAGGAGCTAGCACTGGCCAAATCCGAATGAGCATCAAAAAAAAATTTTTTTTGCAATAATGGATTAGTATCAGTTGACTATAATAAAAATCTATTAGTACTTAGATGTAATAAATATATAGGCAGATGACTAACAAATAAAGGGAAATGGATGTCTCGTCTTTACAATAAACAGCTAGCTGATAAATTTGAAATGAGTAGCAGAGCTGGAAAAAAATGTGTTTGGTAACCATTATAGATAGTAAAGATTGGTTTAGGCAAAAATCATCATTGGAGGCTAAATACAGGTAGAGAAAGGACGATGAGAAACAGAATACTTATATAGTCTCAAAGTATCTCCCTATAAATTATCAATTACAAAAAACAAACAAAAAAAACCAGTATCTATACAGTGGAGAAAATGGGCAAAACCTTAATCAAATTATCTTACTACTAAAGGACAAATAGTCATTCTGTGCCTCTAAATATAATACCTTGAAAAGTATAAATATCCTATATATAGCATTCCAATCACAGATGAATAATCTGATCCTAATCATGAGGAAACAGAAGAAAAGTCTCAAGTAAGAGAAATTTTTCAATTTCTTCAAAAATATCACCATTGTAAAAGACAAAGCCTATTCCAGGTTAAAGAAGACTAAAGACACATGACAACTAAATGTCAAACATAATCTCTCCTGGATTGGATTCTGTATCTCTCCAAAATGTTACAAAAGGACATTTTTGGAATAACTGACCAAACAAGATGTGAATTCTTCATTAAATTTATTTTATAAATGTTAAATTCGTAAATTTGATAGCTATACTGGGCTCTATAAATAATATCCTTATTTTTTGGAAATGCACACTAACATGTTAGGTGCTAAGGGGCAGCATGATGTATGCACCTACCTATTCTCCAGTGGTTCAGAAAGCTTTGTACTATTGTTGCAATTTTGCCATAATGTGAAAATATTTCAAAATAAAAGGTTAAAGATAACACTAAATATAAAAGGTTAAATATAACACTAAAGTCGAAGTTAAAGCTAAGGCCCGAATCACATATCAACAAGATAAAATTAACTTTTTGAATGGTAAAATATATTGGAAATGTAATTAAAACAATTTTAATTATTTTTAAATAATTTATTACCCAAAATATTAGTATTTGTTAAAAGTTTGACATAATAGTACAGGGATAATAATTTCTTACTAATATCAGTTGTGATTTAGTTTTCTTACTGTACGTATATAAAACTTAATAAATGATAACTTTCAACTGAAGCTGGTGGAAGAGCAAGTATCTTTTGGCTTGTTCTGCAAGTATATATATGTCACCAAGTTATTATTTGATTAGTAACTCTCGAGGTGTTCCTTAATGTTCTTTTCGACTTCTGGATTTGACCATTGCTTTACAATGGTGAGACAAATTAAAATAAGTAATCCCTTAAACTGAAGTCTTATGCACTGCTTGAATAAAATGTTTCTGAACATTTTCAAGGATATCATCAGACTACTGTCCTCAATTACATATCACATATTAGTAGTAGTAACCATTAGTAATAGTAACCACTGCTTGTTAGTCATTCCTATTATCCTGTATTTGGTAAGATCTTTTTCAAGTAATATCTTGAATTCCTTTTTATTTTTAAACATGTAATATCTGTTATTATATTTTGGTTGAACATCTCATATAAGAACAATTTCCAAAATCTTTTAAGTCATGACAGAACTTCAAAAAATGAAGTATATTCTAAATTACATCTCATATGTTCATCTCTATTTAAAAACGAATCTTTGGATATTAACATAAAGGCATATATCATGCCTTGTTGGGACTAACGATAGTGTACTTTGGAAACCTGCATGATCCTATGACAACTTGTCACACGCAAGTTCAAAGATGTCAGATGTGATTTTGAAATAAACATTTTCCCATTTTGTCTTCCAAAGTTTGAGACCTGAAGTTGAAGCTGAAAAGCATATTATGGCTGAATATCAAACCAAACCAAACTTCCATTCATTTCTAGTTTATATGAATGTCAAAGTTTTGGGAGACATGATTATATAAATGTGGGAAATGAGAAAACATGGTTAGAGTTAGAACATGGTAATTGTTCACAACTTAACTATTATTAAATTCATATGTAAATTAATTTTAAATAAATTCAATGGGATTTAACAAGCTTTATCCCACTTAGAATTAAGTATTTAATCTTTAATACTATAGAAATCCTCAGGGTAACTTGTAGTTGTTAAGAGAGAAGTCTAATTCATTTTCTCCCCTCTGCAGTGGTTCAATAAAAATGCCTCAGATATTTGCTAGACCTAAATACAATATGAAATTTCAGTCTTCTATGTGGTTAATTTTTAATTTCCTTCTTTAGTTTGAGTTTCTAAATTCCTTACATTTCTATAATTCTTCCTAATATTTATAGCAAATTGCTTTTATAATGGGAACAAACCCACATACATTATATAAAAATTATTTTGATGAAATAAAATTATTTTTCATATTTTAAAATAAAAGTAGTATTCAATAACATTTTAAATATACTCTACAACTCAATAGCATATTCATTAACCCAAATTGCACAATAACCATTAGACCAATACTGGTAATTTCATCAGATTCCTCATGTGAAATAAAGTATGTAGTTTTAAATCAAAATGTGGGGAATCTGAAGAGGAAAGAAGGAAAACGTCACAGTGCTAGTTGTGAAGCCTACCTGGCAGAAACAAGACTTTATTATGTGTTTGTTAATATCGTCATAATTATTTCATATTTACAATTTAAATAAAAATATTTAAATGCAAACAAAACTAAAAGTTCTGTACTTTCAATTAATTGAAAAATTTCTGTACTTTACTATTATAAGAAAATGGCAATTTAAAACTTACTGGTACTCAAAACTTATATAAATACATAAATAATATGTAAATAATTTTTAAATGTCTTCAATATACCCTGTTCGAACACATATTTATTATTGTTTTCTTCATCTGCCAGAAACAAGACTTAAGCAGAAATTGTATGACATTGTGAGCTAAGTCAACTGTTTTAGTTTTAACCCTAATGAATAAAAGGTATCAGAATATGCCACCCCAAAATATGTTATTTTGGAATAACTACTATTTTGAGCTAGTTACTTGAAAAACAAAAGATGCAAGAAGGTACCCTGACCTCTTCTATTTTTCCTGAAAGCAGGAAATAAAACTACCATGTGGAAGATGCTTTCCAGCTACACCAGAAGGAAAAGAACATTCTTACTACCAGATATGAGAAAGTAAGGCTGAAAGAAAGCTGTACTTTGTTAAAATAACTCTTATATCCATTCAGTGTTCTCCATAGTTGTAGTTACTCTTCCACAATTACTACTCTTTGTTCAACATAGTATATAAGCACTTAGGCCTAATTGTTTTCTGAATCTTCATTTTCTTGTGAAGGCTCCCATGTACATGTGAAAACATTAAATAAAATTTGTATGCTCACTTAATCTTACTCTTCTGTAGGTCCAAAGACCAACATAGGTCTCACTGGGCTAAAATAAAGGTATCAGCATGGATGTGTTCAGTTCTGGAGGCTCTAGGGGAAAATCTGTTTCCTTACATTTTTCAACTTCTAGAGACTGCCTGTGTCCCTTGGCTCATGGCCCACTTGCTCCACCTTCAGAGCTATCAATGTTAAATTTCTTTCACCCTCATATAGCTACATACGACCTAAGACCAGAACATTTTTCTGCTTTTATAAAGTCATGTGATTATTTTAGGCCCACCCAGATAATACAGAATAATTTCCCCACCTCAAGGCTTTTAACTTTAGTTATTTCGCAATGTAAGGTAACATATTTATAATTTCTGGGATTAGGACATAAACATTTATGAAGGGCTATTATTCTGCCAATACATGGTATTTTATGGAACAGCAGTTTAGAAACATGATTATAAATTGCTGAGAACAACAAATTATGTGGTCAAACAAGTTTGTAAAAACCTCTATTAAAAATGTCACTTTTGGAGAGTCAAAATATACATATTTTAAAAACTCTAAAATGTCTCTAAAGTCCTTTAAAATTTTTGTTTAATAATCTTTTTATATATTTTCACACCTATTAACTTGAGGAGATATTCTCTTAACACTAGTTATAAAGTGCTTAACTATAGTATTTGTTTGTTTCAGCAAAAATAATCTCTATGAATTCAACAACAATCATAGATATTCAAAATCATGATCCAAAAGATGTTAAAAGTCTTTAAAAAAGGCATAATATGTGTGTGACAGATTTGTGTCCACTTCACAGAAATTCATTAGAATTACAGATTGGCAAGAAAGACCAGGGCTACCTCTCACCTCCTATTAGATTAGATTAACCCCTCAAATTGCCTTGTCAAAGAAAAGAAATTTAAAGCAAGCAAGGTGATTATATGGGAAGAATAAATCCAGTGTTCCTTAGCAAGGCATTTCTTTGGTCTCTATTCTTAATAAGCTCAAATTTGCTTAGTGACCCTGTCTGCAAAGATAGGAACCTGAAAGACAAGAGACTAGTCTAAATCCTAGTCCCAAAAGTCTTTTCTACAACCAAAACCTCAGACTCTTCTGGGAAGAATCACATCCTCATTGGTGCACTCATATCTCAGCCTGTAGTTTTCCCGCATAATAGAAATTCGGTTTCCCTGCAATTTTCAACAAAGGTTTAAAAAGAGTCTCTAATAAATATTTACTTACACAGAAATTCTAATAATGTGAATAGTCCTTCCTATAGCAATACAAAATTAAACTTACCTATACTAAGTACCTAACTTTTTAGGTACTAGGTTCATAACTATGGCATAACCATGGATTCTATTGGCTAGTGACTGAAATTAAAAACCAGAGAAGAGACAGGTTGGTCAGATTTGAAAATTTAGTAGTTTCATATTCATTTAGCATCAAATGGACAGTATCTGTGTTATCAAAGAAATAAAATACCCATCTGTTTCAGCCAAGAATTTAGGATTAAGTGAGAAAAGGAGAGAATTTCTGCAGTAAACAATCACTATGTAATCTTTAAATGGCTTCTGTCTTCTAGACAAAAAAGTTATCTACTTACTTCTGCAGAAAACTTTCATGAATTTTTAATAAGTTGATAGTAATAATCATTAGTTATGGCTATTAAATAATATTTAAATGTGTCCAACACTGACTTCCTATTAATAGAAAAGTACATTTAAAGTATTAAAGAGTTTTGCATTACATATATAAATGCATGCACAACATACACACTTGGAAAATACAAACGATTGCATATGTAAGTTAAAACATTAACTTTTTACTATTTTACTCAGGAAAACAGAAGGAAAAATACCAACTAATACATTTTTTTATGGGTACCAATATATGGTTCTGGAAAATTCAGAGTAAATGCTATAATTGAGGTTTAATCCTAACAATTTAGAAAAAATTTAATCCTAAAATTGAAAGATGTCTAAATAGGGGTTTGGGAGTAAACAAAATGTATATCCTTTCCTTTTATTTGAAAGATTTTTGTACTGCTAAATTTATTACCTCATTTTATAAGTGCCACTTTTATTTAAACTCTATTTGAAAGTAATCACAAGTTTAGAAAGAAAATAAAATTGAAAATTTCCAGGAAAACTTCAAAATTATGGCCTGTCCTAAGTGGGAAGTTGGACCTTAACTGCAGCCATCTTTATAAAAGAAAGAAACTTCTAATTTACTTTATCTGTTTACTCATATAGATCATTCTTTGGCTGTACTTTCAAGAGCACCACGTTAAGGAGATCCATAGTCATTAAACTCGTACTTTGGTCTTCAGTAATGGAGCTTGATCTTCTCTCATTTACATAATTTTGTAGACTGGGGTAAAGAGCCTAATTAAAAAACCAATTATATTATATAATGACCAAATCTTTTATTGAAACCACTATTTCCTGTAAGTCATTATAAATCTACACGTATGAGGCTGTCAAAATTGAGTATTATATATGAATACTTTCTCCATCATCGATTATAAATGTCTAGTCAGTTAGACTGGGCAAATAGATATAACCAAAAAAAGTTTAGATCGACTGAGTATTTATGATCTATATCACTCCAATCAGTATATTAACAGAGGATACACTATCAGAATCCCCAGATGACACAGACATGTAATTTATATAGTACAGGCTATAATGATTATCTAATATAATCATTAATATGTCATTTATGTAATCACTGATACAGAACAAGGTATAAATATTATCTGATACAGTATTACTTAGAACAGATATTGTGTACCTATCTGAAAATGAAGCTTACAATTCTTCTACCTACGAACTTGATAGTTTAAGAAGGACCAATCACTGATAGTTCCCTACATAGATAATTAGAAACCATGATAAGAATTTCTCTCTCTCTCTCTCTCTCTCTCTCTCTCTCTCTCTCTCTCTCTCTGTCTCACACACACACACACACACACACACACACACACACACACAAATACATACACAAACACATGGTCATTTAAATTCCTTAAGAAATTCTATTTTAATCACTAATCAAGAATAAGTAATTCCAGCTTCAGACAACTACAAACTATCTTAGGGAAAAAGGAAAGTCTATGAATGTAATTCTACTATATATTAGGTAAATATTTAAGTGTAAGAAAATCATAATTTGAAGTAGAATGGGTCAGTTAATAAATACTTTATTCTCACTACTTCTTCAGATATGCTGATGGAGAGTCCAATTCATTATTTAAAATATAATTAAATTTTCATGGAGATATGGTTATTTCAAATAAGCATGAAAGATCATTGTCCTGCCTACATTGTAAAGATGTACTTTCCTTAATATTTTTCAGAGTAAATATCACTATTATTTTTCAAATCAGAAAAAATAAAATTATAAAGTTTTTATTAAAAATTATTAATGATTAAAAGCTAAGCTTTTCTTATTCTTCACTATATTTGTTTACTTTGGGTGTGATTGTAATGGTGGTTTATTCTTGACTTATACACTCTAGAGCTGTGCTATCCAACAGAGTAGATATCAGCCACATGTAGCTATTTAAATTTAAATTAATTAGAATTGAATAAAATTATAAGTTTATCTCTTTAGTCATATAAACCATAGTTTAGATGCTCAAATCGACAAATAATATGGAACACGGCCATTATTTTAGAAAGTTCTTTTGAGCAGTGCTACTCTAGAAGTACCACAAAGAATGTAAAGATCATGAGGTTAAGTAATCCATGCTCATAAATGATACAGCCAATATTCAGACCCAGACCTATTTTCAGAGTCTGCTTTTCTCACTGCGCCAGGCATTTGGCAATCAATATCATCCATTAGCCAAAGATACTCTGGTCGATAATACAGTTTCGGGACAATTTATAAATGTAGAGTAGTGATAAACAGTTATACAAAAATTATATTTGGCCCAACTCACTAGCTAGAGAGAACGCTGCAAAAATATTTTAAAAGGAAATATGGCAATACAAACATAAATTAATTTATATTTTGTTAATAAAATGCTAGGTTTATATAAGTCTGGACTCAGGCTACTTTCAAAAATTAATTTGAGATTAATTATACTCTAAAGTCTAAATACTGAGCACCTTATCAGAACTTTGCAATTTAACTCACCAATTGGTTTTTAAATTTAATCTTGTAGTTCACCAAGTGGAAATGATTATTACAATATTATGGTCAAAGACAATGAGATATATCTTAATCCATGCTGCTATAACAAAAATACCATAGAATGAGTATCTTAAACAGCAGATATTTATTTCTCATAGTTGTGGAGGCTAGGAGTAGGAGATCAAAGCCTTTTGGTTCTTGATAAGAATACTTTTCCGGTTTGCAGAGGGACATCTTCCTGCTATATCCTCACATTTTCTTCTTAAAATGTCATTATTCCCATTCATGAGGGCTCTGCTTTCATAATCTAATTAGCTCTCAAGGTCTCCATGTCCAAATACCATCGAATTGGGGATTAGAGTTTCAACGTGTGAATTTTGTGGGGATACAAACATTGTCTATAGCAGGAAAGGACAAATGTATGCCCCAAAACCAAATCCTTGAAATTCTTTTAAAAATAACTGTAATGTGCTTTGAAAAATATCCAGAAAATGGGATATTTTCTAAAATGGGAATATTTTGAAGTAGCCCAAGTTACAAAGAATTGTAATTGTATTGTGGTTCATATGATCTGGGATTCTTCACATTATCTCTCCAACCCAGTTATGAGTCCTCATTCCCTTAAATTAAGCTCTAGAAATCTTTCCAGATACTACAATGGGAAGGTAATTATACCCACTTACTCTGTTCCCAATTATGGTTATTTCTTTTTTGGCCTTATTATTCTATAACTAACTGTTTTAACTATAACTTCAGACCATAAAGTAATTTTCTTTTTGCCTAAAATGTGTACATATAATCAATACTGGCTCCTGGAACTATATAGCCTCTGCCCCAACCTCACCTCTTATCTCTGACCCAAAGTTCTCCCTCATTGTGTAAGTAGTTAGATATTGACTACAGAACCAACACTTTCTCTAGAAAACTAAACCACAAATTACTAAGACCTATAGAATGTGCTTGCATCTACTCAGTGCATTTGTCAAATTGCGAGTTGAATCAGTTCAGTGGATTAGAAAATCAATTTGTAAATAGATAACCTTGAAAAAATTTTAGTAAATAATCAGACAGGATGCAGCATGAAAAAATTTTTGTTTTAGTTACAAATTTTATGACAAATTATAATGAAAACAAAAGTGAGCCAATCTAGTAATAAATAGAGGATATTCTTTTACTATTATAATAAAGTCACTTGCTTATACTATTTAATGTTTCTTTTGCATCTGCTAATATCCTTGTCTTTTTCTCTGGCATCAATTTATGTTCTTACCAAACATCAACAGGTCTATTTCTCTAACAAAAATTAAATTTCATGATTTCTCAGAAAAGAATGTTTCAATATATTAAGGGGAAACAAAGCCCAAATCAAAACATAGTGTTTGTATGAGTAAAAGATAAAGTCTAGAATGAGAAATTGATTGGTGGTACAATGATACCTTTAACTGCTATACTCACTGAATGTATTCAAATGCTAGTAAAAACCCTAAAAACTATCCAAATATAAATTTTAGGTTAACAGGATCACTAGCAAGCTCTGTAGTATTTACACTACAGCAGATAAATTAAGTCAGTGCTATGTCATTTGTCATAAACAAGGAGAAAAGAAGGTCTATAAACTGACAAATATTATCAAAAATATGACAGTTTCCTGATGTTTTTGAGACACTATATTGTGCTTACCAGTGAAACATCCCAGGGGATATAATTTTTGCTCAAACAAAATTCTTAGCATTACTGATGAAAATTCCCTTACATTAGTACTCTGATACAACTTTTTAAGCCCTTATCATTTGCCAACTTATAAACAAATGTAGATATGATGATCTAGGCTGTCATGGTTTCTTGCCAAGGCTGCAAACAGACTTATAGGGAATTTCTCCCACTAGAAGACATTTAATGTCCTGAAGACCAGTGTTGCAGTGGCCAGCTATTGGCTTCACCATATTAACAATTATAAAAATTTTTAGAGTAGCAATAGAAAGAGATCTCTCAAAGAATCATTCAGAACAAGTTGAAGGAATAGCAACTGTATATCATTGGTCAGTTGGCAAGCCTTTTATAATGCTGGTGTGAAGTGCATAATGAGTTTAGTCATAATGCAGGTATTCACACAGAGACTAAGTTGAAAGAACCTTTTAAAAAATAATGACATTGAGCCTTCACTTTACAAATTTGGGGAATGTTTTCCTTGAGTAAAACAAAATGGCAATTCAAAAAAAATGGGCAAATATTTAGCTTAAGAAATATTTTTGCTTAACCAAGAGCTCTTGCTGTTTCCATGTGAACTGATTGAAAACCATTCTAGGAGAATCACTGGTTCCTATAGTCAGCTTTAGAGTGTGGGAATAATTATCCCCAGTGAAACAGATCATTCAGGTATTTGGTTAGATAAAAAAAAAAAAAAAGACAATGTATTTTAGGTAGAGAGATTAGAGAGGGAAAACCAAAAATGTTGCCTCTTAATATCAGCAAAACCCCAAGGATATCTGCTCTCACTTCTTCTATTCAACATGTTACTACAAGTTCTACCTAGTGCAATAAGGCCAGAAAAAGGAATAAATAGCATCCATAATGAAAAAGGAGTTAAATTTATAGAAAGCAGTATTGTCTATGCAGAAAATCTTATGAAATTTGTTAAGAAAAGCTACTAGAACTAACAAGAGAGTTTAGTAGAATTGCAGGACATGAGATCAATATGCAAAAATAATTGCTTTTCTGTACATGAGCAATGAACAATCAGAAATTAAAATTTTAAAAATATTATTTACAATAGGATCAAAAATACAAAATACCTAGAAAGGACTATTACAAAAGATATGCAATACTTGTAGATTAAAATGTTTTGTAAAGCATTATTGAGAGAAATTAAAGAAAACATAAATAGTGGAGTTATATCATGTTAATCAGTTGAAAGAGTCAATATTATTAAAATGGAAATTCTGCCCAAGTAAAACTATAAATTCAACACAATATCAATCAAAAAAACAAATGTTTTTTAAAAAAGTAAATTGAAAATATGATTTTAAAATTTACATGGTTTGAAAAGGATACGAAATAACCAAAACAACTTTGTGTGAGAAAAAATTTAGAAAAATACTTAATTCACAACTTACTATAAAGCTAAATTAAGACAGTGTGGCTCTGGCTACACATAGTCAGATATATCAAAAGAACAAAATAGAATAACTATAGAGAGTCTAGAAACAGTCACAACTGATTTTGTCAAAGGTGAAAAAGCAGTTAAGCAGAAAAAGAACAAACTTTTAACACATGATGCTGGAACAACTGGATATTCACATGCAATAAAATAAACTTCAGATCAAAGTTTGCACCATATAAAAATTAAGTCAAAATACACTCTAGACATAAATGTAAAACCTGAAACTATGAAACTTCTAGAAGATAATATAGGAGAACATCTTTGTGTCCTTTGGGTTAAGCAAAGATTGATTAGATATGACACCAAAATTATAATATATAAATGAAATATTTATTAATTAGACATCAACATAGTTAAGAACTTTTTTTTTGAATGGTGTTATTATTAAATTAAAACACAAACTACACACCATTTAAAAAAATCACAAAACAAATCTTATAAAGTATTTCTACCCAGAATATATAAGGAACCCTCAAAACTCAATAATAGAATTCTCTTTGTCCCTGCTGGTCTGAGACTCACCTTTCTCACTCACTGACACTAGAGTGGGTAGGCATAACCAGCTAGAAAGCACCAAACACAGCATGAAGACTAAACCAGGAAGTCTTTTCGTTGCCTACAGGCTGAAACTTCCCTCTAAATGACACAGGATAGTCAAGGAACACCATCAACAGAATTAGTCAAGTGCTTATTAAGTGACCAGGGTAAAGTGCTCTCCTTCATCACCAGGACTGAGATTCATCTCACCTAGAGAGAAATACCTAGGTAGCTGGGGTAGCACAGGAAAGAGGGACCTACTTACTACGAGCAGTCCAGCAGAGTAAGTCTGTTTGACCCTGTGGGTCTGAAACTCCCTTCCTAGCACATCTAAAATACTAATGTAATCAAGGGGCATTGATAGGAAAAATCTTGTCACAACAAGTATCTAGACTGAGAAGTGTTATAGATCTCTCACAGACAGGGTAACCCTGCTACAAAAAGTGAGCCTCTTTATTTCCACATGTTTGACACCCCTTATCCCCTGAGAGAAAACCATGGCCTAGTCTATGAAACATCATCTGCCTCCTCAGGCAGCAACAGAAGAGACCAAAAGAAGCACCAGTGGTACCAGATAAACCAAAAAATATCACTATAACACTGCAAAGTCTCTAAAAATTAAACTGTCTTTAGAACCATAATCCTCAAAAGTAGGTCAGAAACTGTGGTCTCAACCTAAACAGGTGACTGCCTGCTAAAATAAAAGATATAAACAGGAGACAGACAAAATAGAAAAGAAAATATAACATACTTAGGATATAATAAAAAATCATCTGTTGTACCAAAAACTAAGATAATTACAACTTGAAAGAAAATACTGATGCCAAACTGTGATGAATTAGATGTTGAACTTATTTGACAAGAATTTTAAGGGAGCCATTATAAACATTAACAATCAATTACAAATTCCCTAAAAACAAGTGCTGAAAGAAAGAACTGTCAACATAAATTCTATACCTGGCAAAAATATCCCCCAGGAATGAAAGGAAAATAAAGACATTCTCAGATGAAGGAAAACTAAACTAAAAGAATTTGTTGCTAGCCCACTTACCCTTAAGCATTGGGTAAAGGAAGTTCTTAAAGAAAAAAAAAAAAAAGAAGAAGTATCTTGGAGCATGAGCAAGGAAGGAGAAACCACAGAAAAAGCAGAAATATAGATACATACAATAGACTATCCTTTTCCTCATGAGTTTTATAAACTACATTCGATGATTAAAAAAAATATAACAGTATAGAGATTTTTCACCCCTCTTATATATGGCACTTAATGTAGCTATATAGGCAATGTTAATTTTCTCCTTGCCAATAAAACACAAGTCTCTAGAGAACTAGTTACATAGTGCATTCATCATATCACTGTAGTATCTTTCAGAATCAGTAGAACATATTATTATTCAATAAGTATTAAGTAAATAAATAAAATGAATAAAATTTATATTTACCATCACCCTCTCTCTTCCTCTAAATACTTCAAGTATTAAAATTATCATTATGAAAAGCATTTTTAAGAAGATAATTTGCTATAAAATACTGCCATCTGTAACAAGGTGCCTAATTAATTAGTCACATTATTTTTAAGCAACAGTTTTCTTTGTTTATTCTGTTTTTAAGAATTTTAAACATTCAACAATATTTCATAGATATATGACTTTATAACTTCTTGACAACTGAAGAAGTACAAAGAGTATATGAAAAAAATTACAAAAAAAATCCAATTTTTCAAAATACAGTAATAAGAACTTTCATTTTATTTTTTAGAAACCCTTCTTCTATAGCCAAGCTCAATAACATACACAACATTAAGAATTAATGTAGGTAACATGATTTAGTACACAAGTCTTGTGGTGTTATTAATTTTTTTAGGTATGAAAATTTTATTTTGTAACATTTCTGAAACCATAGTATTATTATACACAGTATTTTTAATATACAATAAATTTACAACTTCAGAGTTAAAAATTCAACTCAAAATAAGTGTTTTTTTTGTATGAAAACCGTGGTGTTATTTTTAATTTATGGTGTTTTTGATGAAGATTTGTGACTCAAATTGCCATTCATTAGCAGATTTAGAGAAGATTGGAGGCATTTTCTGAAATATTCTTTGCAGCCCTAAAATGTCACAAGTTTCTGTCTCATATTTCCCACATTTAACCTAGGCCCTCACCTCTATTCCTATATCTCTAGTCCAAACACATTACAGAATATAAAATATTGTACATGTTCATTTTCTACAAGAATCTCTTCAGGATCTTGAGGAATTATGTAATAGAACTTATTCTGAACTTAATGCTGAATGAACTACTGATGGCTGTGTGCATCAGTAAATTTATAGAAATACATAAAACTAAATAAAAATGAATTTCATAGTCCTATTCACTGATAGGTAGTTTTAATCATGGTTGTGATACTAACAGGGGATGGTCCTGAGATCTGGTTTCTCAATTCAGGTAATAAAATAGATGATATTACAAATAGCAAGGTGACATAAAAGCAATGTTTGTGAGAAGTAAACCAAGACCAGGTCCCCCAGAAGCTTAATAAATTTAGTAAAAATTAAATATTCCAATATAGGAAAAAAAACATAAATGCAATTGAAAAACTCACATTATTCCAGGAAAGCTTATTTATCTCACATAGGACAGCCATGTGAATATTTCAGTTAATTTATGAAGGGCAAAAATATCCACTAAGAAGGAGATAAACTACCTTAGAGGAATGTGGGTAGGATATGAATAAGTATATATTCATTATAAGCTAACAATGAATTTATGAAAATAAATACTCCATCTTCAATAAAATAAGGAAATTTAAAAGGCATCATTTTCACCAATGCCAACTGACAAATTTAAAAAGTTTGATGATATCCACTGTCAGCAAGGGTGTGGTGAAAGAGTTCAGTGAGAACCATAAATTGGAGCACCATTTCTGAAAAAGAATTTGGCAATATTTTTTGAAAATCAAAATGATATTGCTTTTAAGTGAGAAAACCTACAACTTCTGGGTCAAAAGCAATGTCTACCTTACAGATATAACTATCAAAGTTTTCCAAGACATTATTTAAAATATATCTTTTGCAAAACTGTAATAGCAAAAATACTGGGAACAACTAAGGTGTCCAACAATAAAAGCAAACACAAAAAACAAAAGCTAGCACTCACTACCCACTCTTTTTAACCCTACCCATTCTTAGCACTTAATTCATATAATTTTACCTAAAGCACACAAAATAATGGGATATCATGTCTATCTTAAAGATGGAAAACAAAAAGAATTCTTGCGTACATTTTCACAACTAGAGTAGTAGAAGTGGATTGTAAACTCTTATAGTATGATTACAAAGTGCCTACTTTTAAGGAATACCATACAGTTAAGAACAGAAAGTAGTTATGTGGGTTAATATGAAAAAAATCTCCAAGATAAAAAAAGGTGCAAAAGAGATAAAAGGTATGCTCTCATGTGTGCTAGTGTATGTGTGAGTAATTATATATGGATTTTATTTTCTGAAAAGAATCATAAAAATAATTTAACAATTACTTTTGGATTATAGTTATTTATATTTAACAGTTAATTTTGGATTACATATGTGTACTGTTTCTTTTAGAAGTATCAATAGCTATCACATAGGCAAGAGAATTATAACATATTTTACTAACATCTTTGTAGTCTTATATATTAAAAGCACATAAATGTTATATACTAAAGTAATGAATGCAATGCTAACAATAATCCCAAAATCAGTCATTTCTAACATAACAATCATTAAATTCATTCATTCATATATTAATTTAATTATTCATTCATTAAACAAATATTTATTAAGCACTTAACCACATAAACACTATTCTAAGTTAAGAGTTGCCAAGCTTTTTCTGAAAATGCCAGCTAGAAAATATGTTAGGCTCTGTGAACCAGAAGGTCTTGGTCGCAACTATTCAACTTGGCCTTTGTACTGCAAACATACAACAGACAGTGTCTATAAAAATTACTATGGTTATACTTCAATAAAACTTTATTTACAAAAACAGACAACAGACCAGATTTGGCCCTTGGACTACAGTTTGCCAATAGGTGTCCTTAGTCTATAAATATCATAAATATGTATATTTATAATAAATACATGTCCACATAATTCATATATACCTATTGCATGTATACAAACACATACACACTATAAACAGTAAAGAACAAAGAGGTTATCCCTGACTCAAGTATAAGAAATTCAGATGTAATAACATGAAATGATGTAAAAAATAATAATATTAATGATTATATACTTAGCTGATACCAAACAAGTTACTAAAAGATAAGAATTTAGAGAAGAAATCATGATGTAGCTTTGTTCTCAGAATTTGCATAAAGAAAATGGAATGAACTGAAAAGCAAATTAATTGCTGTCTGGATTTACATTAAAATGCATCAAGAAAACAGGCCATTGCTATTTTTGGATAAGTAAAAGACATCACAGCAAAACTAGGAGGTAAAATTCTTCACTACATAATTATATTGAGTCTGTATTTGGAATACTTATTTTAGCTTCATACCTCAATATCAAAAACATACAGAATAACCCTGCAAGCTGTCCATAGAACAGCATTAAAAACAGTTCAAAGACAGAAGAAATTGATTTTAGTTGATGAAATTATAAATATGCAACTAAGGAATAACTGTATGACATTAAAGAAACTTAAAACTAGAGAAAATGCAGATTCATTTATCAGAATGTTTAAAACATTTAAATGAAATTGTAAGATTTATATTTTACAAATTGATTTTTACTAATAAACACTAGAATTTAGAATTAAAACAGAAAAAAAGTTGAATACATAACAGAAGGGGTAAAACTGGCAGAAAAGGATGAATATTTGCTGTTCCATTATCTTTAACATTAATTAGTTTACATAATAAAGAAGACCAAGTTATGTAATATTACCTCCATATGAGTCAGCCCATAAGTTGACTTGTTCAATTTTTGAGATAAAGTTTCAAAATAGTTTTAGCAGCTTGGAAAATTCTGTAGTTATAAATAAATCGTGCACTTTTTGGATAACCCGATTCTTCCACAGATCATCACACTTGAAGATGAAAAATGATACGAAATAAGAGATAAGGGGATCAAATTCTGAACAATGTACCTTTTTTTTTTCTTTCAAGCACATGTTGTACTCTAGTCTGCCATGGTTCACTGCAACCAAATTGGTTTTTTCTTCTTGTATCAATATCCAAATCATGGTTCTCTCAGAAGGCATAAACTAACCTTCTCATTAATCCTGTGAATGTCATCAGTCAGGATGCTTATAGCTAATCCATTTTGCTTCCTCATAGGATGTACATTAAGATTTCCAGAATATTATTTGTTGCTAGTAATAAGAAATGCCTTAAATATGCTTTTAGTGTTGATATATATATATATATATATATATATATATATATATATATAGTATCTATCCAGAGCACACATATACTATAATTTTTAATTATAAAACAGCTGGAAATTTCAATAAGTAGTATGATCTTCATTACATAAAAAAGTATGAAAAAAAGAATATACAATAAAAAATAGCACTCCTTGCCTCTGAGTGATGAGATAATAGAGGATTTGCTCTTTTTTCATATATTATTGTCCAATTGAAAATATCCATGTGAAATGACTATTACTTTTCTAATTATAAAATAAACTGAGATGATATAAATCTTATTAAGTAGTAACAAACTTATTTGCTATTTCAGGATAGAGGAACATATGTATTTTAAATGTTTATGAAAAGCAACATAATTTGATATATATATGTGTGTGAATGTGTAAAATCACTATTTTAGAGATCTGTGTCTTGGGAAGACACTTTGTTAGGAAATGTCTGAGAAGCTAGCCAACAAACCCCATCTTTAAAATTGTTAAATAAGAATACTGACTCATCCCAAAGGGACTCCAATCAACCATCACTAATGATTGATATCATTTGATAGAACGAAATCATGATTTTACACTGGGATATCCATAACCTATCAAACTAACTGTATATTCAAAATAAGTCAACTCTTGATCATGAAATGGAAAGTATTTCTTCTGTTACATATATTACCTAGAAGAAACTGGCTTCCAGAAATGCTTAACAAAACTTTAAATATCTTTGCAGTGAATTTGAAATTCCATAAATTATCTGACCACAGGAATGAAAATGAAATTAAATAATAGAAAATAATTTTTTGGTAAATTTTGATTTAAAGTTGAACTATAGAGTCAAAGCAAAAGAAACTAGAAAATATAACAAATCCATTAAAACTGTTATGATCAAAGAAAATCTGAAAATAAAGACAATGTCAATTGTAGCACAGATAATAAATCTTGAGTGAAAAATTTATGTTTTTAGATAATAAAACGATCATGTCCATTAAATCTTTAGAAGATTTACTAAGTTACACTAACTAAAGCAGGACTAAGTTTTTCTATGACCTGGAGAAATACAAAACCAGCTATGTAGTTTGCTCTAATTTTAAAGACCTGAAGAGAAGGGATGCTTCTTGACTATCAAAGACTGAACAAGTAAGAGTTCTAACCTAAGGACATTTGAGTAACATCAATATCAAAACTTGAATACCACAACAATTTTAAACCCTCTATATAAAATATAGAGCAGCTGTCATGTTGTTAAAGTGTGATAATAAATCTCATGTTATTAAAATATTAATAAATCTCTGTATAGGAGTCTTAGTTACAGGTACTACAATAAAGTTCTGGTGCAGCAAATAAATTGGTTATCAAGACATGATATTTTTGCTTTGTAACAGACATTACTACTACACATGAGGGACAAAAGGACAAAATTAACATGTATGTGGACAAGCAAAGGACAAATTGGAAAAAAGAAATAGGGTTTCAAGACAGTCATAAATTTTTTTCTTCCCCAAAAACTCAAGCTTCATGTTCATTGAGTTGTATGAGAGGTATATCTGAAAAATTATGGGATAAGATAGGAAAGATAAGCTGAAGTATTCCTCTTCTCTATCTCTCTATTCCTTTCTTCCTTTCTCTTTCATTTTCACATTTTGGAAATGAGAAGGCTTTTATTTCATTCTTTTTCTTTGAGCAGGGTCTAACTTCCTATATAAGAAAACTCACTAGAGGAATAAATGGCACATTCCTACACACACACACACAAACTTACTAGAGGAGTAAATTCTAGTATACTTTGAAATAGAAATAGAAAACTCAGTGACACAAAATAGGTTCCAGAAATGGATTTAATTAAACAAAATAATTATATAACATAAAAAAATGTGGAGAAATGGCTGTTTGATAGTGTTCTTGATATAACTGCTTATATGTCCCAAAGAAAATATATTTTTACCTCAAACTACACACACAAAAAAATGATCTTTGTATAAAGCAACAGTATAACAATAATCTGTTAATTTAAAAAATTAGGAAAATATTTTTATACCCTTCACAAAAATTAACTCAAAATTAATCATAGACCTAAATGTAAAATTCAAAATTATAAAACTCCTAGAAGATAACATGGAAGAAAACCTAGATGACCTTGAGGATGGTGATGCCTTTTTAGACATAACACCAGAGACTCATCCATGAAAGATACAACAGATCAGCTAGACTTCACTAAAATTAAAAACAACTGCTCTGTGAAAGTCAGTGTCAAGAGAATTAGAAGACAAGCCACACACTGGGAGAAAATATTTGCAAAAGACACATCTGATAAAGTACTGTTATCCGAAATATAAAAAGAACTTTTAAAACTCAACAATAAGAACATAAACAACTTAGTTAAAAAAACAGGCCAAAACCTTAATAGACACCTCATTAAAGAAGATATACAGATGACAAATATGCATTAGGAAAGATGTTCCACATCATGTCACCAAGAAAATACAAATTAAAACAACAATGAGATGCCACAACATATCTATTAGAATGGCCCAAAACTGACAACACCAAAAGCTGACAAGGATATAGAGAAACAAGGGCTCTTTTTTATTGCTAGTGGGAATGCAAAATGATATAGCTACTTTGGAAGACAGTTTGGCAGCTTTTTACAAAATTAACTATATTTTTATCATATGATCCAGCAATCACACTTCTCACACTTCTTGGTATTTACCCAGAGGAGTTGAAAACTTGTCCACGCATTTTTTTTTAACCACATAGATGTTTATTACAGCTTTATTCATTATTGCCAAAAGAAAAAAGCAACCAAGATGTCCTTCAGTAGATGAATGAATAAATTGTAATAATGAGAGGAATGAGCTATAAAGCCATGAAAACACGTAAAGTAACCTCGAATTCATATTACTAAGTGAAAGTAGACAATCTAAAAAGGCTACATATTGTACAATCCCAATTATGTGAAATTCTGGAAAAGGCAAAACTATGCAGACAATAAAAAGATCAGTGTTTCCAGGGATTCCTGGAGGGGAAGAGAGATAGCACAGAGAATTTTTAGGGCAGTGAAAATACACTATATGATATTATAACGAGGATATATGTCATCATTCATTTGTCCAAACCCATAGAATGTACAACACCAAGAGCAAACACTAAGGTAAACTATGGACTTTTGGTAATTATGATGTGTCAATGTAGATTCATCCTTAGTAACAAATGTAGGGGACTGTGATAGGGAATGTTAATAATAGGAGAGGCTATGCATTAGTGGGGGCAGGGGATATATGGAAAATCTCTGTATCTTTTGATTAATATTGCTGTAAACTTAAAACTTCTTTAAAAAATAAGTTGTTCAAAATAAGTGCAACCTATGGAATGGGGGAAATATTTGCAAATCATATATCTGGTAAGAGATTAATATTCAGAATATACAAAGTACTCCTATAACTCAACAACAATCTAATTTTAAAATGGGTAAAGAACTTGAATAGACATTTATCAAAAGAAGAATAAAAAAATGACCAATAAGCACATGAAAAGATGTTCAACATCACTAATCACTAGAGAAACACATCAAAACCATAATGAGGTACTATCTCACACTTAAAAGGATGGCTATTATTAAAAACCAGAAAATAACAAGTGTTGAAAAGGATTCGAAGCAACTGAAATACCAGTGTTGGTAGAAATGTAGAATGGTGTAATCATTACGAAGAATAGTACAGAGGTTCCTAAAATAGAGTCACCATATGATCCAGCAATATGCTTCTGGGTAGACACCCAAAAGAACTGAAGGCAGAATCTTGAAGAGATTCATGTTCATAGCATTATTCACAATACCCAAACGGTGAACATAGCTAAGTGTCCACTGATGGGTGAATAGATAAACAAAATGTGTTATATGTATATTACATAACATTATTCACCCTTAAAAGGAAGGAAATGGTGACACATGCTACAATATTTATAAACCTCGAGGTTATTATGCTAAGTGAATAAGCCAGTCACAAAAAGATAAATACTGCATCATTCTACTTATATGAGTTACTTTGAGTAGCCAAATACATAGAGACAGAAAGTAGTTTGATGATTGATTGACAGAGACTGAGCGGGAATGAGTTGTTATTTAGTGGGTATTTGCAGGATGAAGAGTTCTGGAGATTAGTTGCACAGCAATGTAAATGCACTTAATACTATAGAATTGTATAGTTAAAAATGGTTAAGATGATAAATATTATGTGATATATATATATTACCACAATTAAAAATTAATCTTAAAAGATACTATCCATTTCTAAGTACTCTATGAGAAAATCTTATTCATAGTAAAAAGATCAAGTCCTAAAGCTGGAAATCTGGATGTGTCCTTACATTATCGGTTTTACTTTAAGATGGTTCCATATTCTAAATGGGAATCTAGTAATCCATATTCTGGAAGAATAGCCCCATATGTCCCTCTGAGTTTGTGGGAGAAATTTGGCTAACGTGTCAAAAATCTGTTATAGCATATCCACAATGTCCTGAATGTAGGTTCCTAACAATTGGCACTTAAAAAAAACATATGTCTAACTAGACATTCAAACATGCTATTTGAAAGACAAACAAGAAAAAGTGATGTAGCAGCACTGAAAAATTAGTTTCCTAGTTTCCAATCCCTAGTTCCAAGGAATGGTCTGAGCATTTTTTCTTAGAATGAACATGCTGAATGATATGATATCCCTCTTGAACCATTATTGACATCCAAAATACCACCTGAATGAGCTTAATCCTTTTAGAGTTCTCCCCTCCCCTTCTGCTATCCACAAGAAAAAAAGCCTGATCATCACTGGTTGCTTCCAAAGGTAGACTCTAATGTTTAGTTGATTCGTTTTTTTCCCCAAGACCCATTCAAAAGAATAAGGCTTTAGCATACCAAGGAAGACAATTAACTTGAGAACTGTAATATTACAATGTCCAGGTCTGGCTACCAAGTAAAGGTTACTTCTGATTTATCTTATATTCTAATTCCAAACATACTACATATCAGCACAACCATATTTAATATGCCATTCTCCTCTCCATTTCAAAGGAAAGATCATCTCTACAGCATTCTTTAAGAATAACCCCAGATAGCAAATATCCTCTTTTTTACCCTCTGCCTCTTAAGAAATGATTAACAAAATAGAACCTTCGAATATATTGCTACTTTCCCAGAAATAAACCAAAGCTGCTATAGTTGATCTAAGATTCTATTTTAACTATTAACTGCCCAGAGTAACAGAAAATGATCCATTGAAGAGCTAAATCTTCACAACTATTCTCAACCTTGATGTATGCATTTGTGATTTATTTAGTTCAACAATTATATCCATTTGCTGTCTATCTTCCTCGATACAGAGATATAAATCATCCAGCTTCAAACTGTAAAATTATTTTACTCTTTTAGATTTTACTACAGATAGAGGCACGGGGATGTGAACTTCTATATCAGATACACTTTTAAAAATAATTTCCAAAAGCATAAGAAAATTTCCAACCCAGTGAAAAATCTACATGTAATACTTCAATGCATAATATACCTGATAATGCTGAAAGTGTTTCAATTAGGATTTAGAATATGCTTACATGCATTTGATACACACATGATCTCATTCAATTTAAATAACTCCATGAAACAATTTAAGAAGTATATATCAGAGACCTAAAGAGCTTATGTTTTGCTAGTTGTCCAAAGTTGCAATAAGGCTAATATATGGACCTGGAACTAAAACTCAGTTCATTATCCCAGGAACTGTACTTTTTGTATTGAATAAAATATGTTGTCACTTATTGTTAACTAATTAATAATTTGGAAATAAGCAATGGTATGGAAGTTGTATAGAGGTATTGTTTTTACACAGCAAATCACTGATGATAATGTGAAAATTAAACAATCACAATATGTGTTAATATAATAGAATCATCATGATTACTACACTGTAATCAGACATTGTATTTATAACTTAGAGAGCTTTAACACCTATTAGCTAATTCATACATTTGTCACAGGAAAATCAGGTGTTTCAATTTTATTTGTATTATTACAAAAAACCCTGAATTCTCTATTGAAAAGAAGGAAGAGAGGGAGGGAGGGAGGGAGGGAGGGAGGGAAGGAGGAAGGAAGGAAGGAAGGAAGGAAGGAAGGAAGGAAGGAAGGAAGGAAGGAAGGAAGGAAGGAAGGAAGGAAGGAACTCCAGTACAGGTTCCTCGATATCATCTCAAAATACTCCACAAAAAATAATTTGAAAAACTAATTCAAAGCCATGGCAATTTTATTGCTGTGAGTTTTACGTGTCATAAAACCTCCTGTTACAAATTTTTAGATCTAATTTTCATTCTGAAAGACGAAGTACTTTGAAGCAGCAGCTCAGCTCTATTCACCTTCTTCAGAATGTTTTGAAATGGCCAAAAACTTTCCATAAAACAGGATACTGATGATGTCTACTTTTAAATGTTTGCTCTTCCCATCACACGAGGCATTACAGTATTCTTAGGTTATGATTTTAAAGCATGACCTTTGACCACAGCATGGTTTCATTATTAACAATAGCAATGTTTTCATGATGGGCAGTATTCTCTAAATAAAGACTGTTAAATATCCTTATTTTTAAGTTTTGTTTATTTTATTTTAGTTCTTAACAGATACCATTGCTGAATATGAATAACTGTAACCAATGAGCACTTAGGAGCCCTGCTCTCTAGGGGCTTTACAAACCCCATAAGTGGAATTATCTATCAAGGAGCCTCACTGTGCCAGAGAGAAAGTATAAAAATATTTTGTTGGGAAAACTAAAAAAATATATAGGTTAAGTTCAGAGATATATACAAATGCTGTGGATATTTTCTCTTATAAATGTACTTCAACAAAAGGACTGACTAAATAGGAATATAATAATAAATATAATAAAAATAAAACCAGGAGGTTATTTCTATCATAGCAATTTTTGAGAAATATATTCTTTAAATCACAATTTACCATTGTATTGTTTATAATACAATATTGAGTCCAAATGAATAACTAAAATACTGTGACAATTTGTTTAACTTTAAAAGTCTATATTATTTCATCTTTCAACTTTGAAAATATGTATTTTTAAGTACTTGCATTTTATCAGATGCTTTCATTCTTTCTGTTATGTCTATAATTTCAAAAGTGGAGTTTACAAAGCTAAATATAAGAAAAATAAGTAACGGCTATGAAACTTTTCAAATTAAATTTCAAAAGTACTGGCACTTACGAGCTAAAATTAGTATCACAAATAATGATACACAGTGTAGTTACTGAATAAAATAATAACAAAACAAAGAAGTATTTATAGGAAAAAAATTATGGATATATTCTTGGTTTTGCTTCCAACAGAAAAAAAAAACTTCACTGAATGACTTCAATGAAATTTTCAAGGTGTTGATTTCATTCACAATTTGATACACATATATTTTAAATGTGTATCAGCTACCGCAATAGTAGTAGCAGCAATAACAGCAGCAATAGTATGGTTAGCTGGTGCTGCAGCTGCAGAATTTAATACTTCAAAACATTTTACCATAACATGTTCTGTGTGTGTGTGTGTGTGTGTGTGTCCTGTTTTCCCTCTCCCTCTCCCTCTTCCTTTCTCTGTCTCCCTGCTTCCTTCCCTCCCTCCCCTTAGCAGTCCAGATTATACTGGGGGTGGGATGGCGAAGGGGCTCTTCCTGGCACTATATTGGAGATATGAAGAATTTGCAAGGGCAATGATAACTTTTTCCATGATTCTCAGATTCACCACCCAAAGCAAGGACACTAGAAGGCATCACAAAGGGGAGAAGAGAAAATTGATGGAAAGAGTTTTCACTGTGCTGTAAATCCACCACACTAACCATCTGGGGGGTGGGTGGGTAGGAGTAGAGTGCATCCTTTTAACAAGTTTAGAAAGAGGGCATTAAAAAACCACTCAGAGATTTTTGAAATGCATTCTCTGAACTAATTAGACTTCTGTTTAAAATATTGGAATTGGCCTATACTTTGAAGAGGCTAAAAATGACTGAGTCTCATAAATCAGGTTTGTTGTATTAGAAAAGAAGGAAAACTAGATTGAAGTTGTGTTGAGTCCTGTCTAACAGAGTCACTCAGAATGGCCAGAGAACATCAATAGAAAGAGTCTAGAGGTTACCCAGTAGCTGCAAAGGAGAATAAATAGACCACCCAAAATAAATAGGTATCTGCCTGGACCAAGAAAATAAAGAGATGGGTCCAGGAGAGAACTCCCAAGTCTCACAAAATTATACACGAGATTCAGCTTTATACATGTCAATATAGAGGGCTTAAAGCAACTTATCACCCAATTTAGGTAAGAAGTGTGAAGTCCATCCCTGTGAAGCCCAAAGCCATGGCTAGAAGGTGGAGCAGAAGAGGAAAAAAGAAGTTCAAATTAAAGAAAAAGAAATGTCAACCAAACTATGTCCTCTGTTACACTGCAGGTGCAAGCTGAAGAAAGGAAAGAAAACAATTGCAACCAAATGAATTTCACAGTTTGGGGGATTATAAATGGGGCTAGGATATTTAAATTTCCTATTTGAGATTTGTTTCAGGATAATGTAAATATAGTATAGAATTGTGTCTATTTTTTAGGGGTGGGCTGAAAACTCATGAGCCTGCTCGAGTTTTTAAACCAAAGGCAAGGAGATATTTCACCTGATTAAAGTATAAAGTTGTGGTAAACACAAAATTCACACATGTACTTACTTATTAGCATATTAGTCACATGTGCTTCTTGGTTTAACTACTGGCCAGTAAAAATAGACATTATTCCTTAATATCTTAGATAGAAAATTCCCAGAGTAGTATCTGATAGGCCCTTCTGAGTCATTTGGTCATCCTCAAATCAAGCACTAGCCAAGGGATTACAGTACTATGACCAGGAGTGATTTATTTTCTCATTTATTCAGGGAAATAAGAAAGGTGGAAGAGGTGAAAGAGAGACCAAAATTTCAATGCCCACTAAGATAAGTATCATAATATCCTGAGTGTATCGGGGACTAATTAGATGCTCAAAAGTTCTACAGCTAGCATGTGAGAGAAGGATGCTATTGTACCCTGCTCCTGTGGTCCTTCTTCTTCATGGCAGTTGTCTGGTGAAATATTTGTAATGATTTGTAAGAGTATATTATAAAAGTGCATTTAGTAGAATTACATATAATTTCCATATTTTCCTAAATTAAAATTAAATTTTTTTTCTATCAAAGGATCTCCAAAAATTTAGGGTATCGGAAATATAATTCAGATTATGATGTTAGAAGTTATGTTTGAATTAATCTTTTGTACACCTTAAATTAATTTTATAACAAAATGTTTGTCCTCTGTCCCTAAGTTCACATTAAGATCATAAATAATTTCTTCCCATCTTGATTTATCATCACTGAAAAATGTACATGCAAAGCATATATATATATATATATATATATATATATATATATATATATATATAACACATATATACATACATTATCAACGTAATGACCTAGAACATTTCCTTCAATTAAAAAATAATAATTTCCTGATGAGGTTTAGGTTAAAATGTTGGTTAGCTAATTTTTCTTCTCCATATTCCCACAGAAAGATATTAAAAACTAATAAAGAAAACAAAGCCACCAAAGCAGTGAAAATCAGGATAAATGGACAAGTATCTGCCTGTTTCCAGAGGGAATTTCTAAAAGCTAAAGATTAGATGGAGCCATTAAGCAAAATCATTTAGGGTAAGGTAATAAATTATGGCCATCAAAACCTTAATGCATATTTTTACCTCAGAGACATGGTAGCATCACTGCATAAAGCAAAAGAAGTCATGATTTTAATTTGTAGGAACAGTTTTCTAAGCAAATCAAAGCCATTCTCTGTTGCCCTTCATTACTACAACTGTGACTATAAATCTAATAATTAACAGATCCCATGCTAAAATTAGACTGGAAATAACAAATGACACTCCAGAAAGAAACCAGAAGCAGGGGGAAATGAAAGTAAGAATAACCATGGGAAGAGTATATGTTCTCTGGGCTATAGTTTTCATGATTGTGTCAAATTATCCTAAAATTAATTCCTATCTACACAATGACATAGCTGACCAGGCAGTGAAAGCAGGAGTACCCGCCCAGCATAGCTCACTAGATTCATGACTAAAGAGCAAAGAACCTTTTAATTTTTGATGTGGCAGGAAGATTCTAATAGCAACCAGGTATCAGTGAGGTAGACCAAGAAGGACCAATATATTTGATGACTGGCAAGCATGGCTCTTTTCATGAAATGGTGAACACAAAAACAATAACATGCCAATTATGATACAAAAGAAGAGAAAAAACCTGGGTTGTAGAAATAAAAATATTCTTAAATAATATGAGCTACAAAGTAAATAAAGGTAAACTTTAGAAATCAGATGAAATGTTTCTACATTTATAAGATAATACTATTTGTAAATCTATACTAATATATTTTAAAATTAAAATTAAAATATTTTCTGGGGAAAATGATCAATTGTTAGATGAAATTTTAAAAAATTCATGATGGAATTTTAAAAATTGTCAGAGAATTTTTGCTTTCAAAAACTTCTTAGCTCAGAACTTGAACCATGTATGTTTTTAATCTTTCAAATAACAGACAAAGTACAAATTTAGTAGATTTATTCATCCAGTGTTACCTGTGATGTGCTGATAGGCTGCTAAGCACTAAAAATAAAGTGGGGGTAAAAAAAATCATGGTTCCTGTCCTCATGGGCCTTACAATCTAGTGTGTAGAGAGACCACAGACCCAGAGCACGAACAAAAGATAGGAATCCAAATTTTTTTTTCACTTATATAAACATGATATAGAAACCTGATGATACTAACACAAACACAGACAGACACACACACATATAAAATGAATAAAGGTGCTAACTTAAGAAAGAAAATGTTAGTAAATAATAACCAGGCTTTCATAATAAAAGATAATACTTTGATCAAGTTTGGTTTATTCCATTAAAGTTTTGATATAATATTAAAACATATATTAAATAATTAGTTCAAAAATAGAAAACCACATTTGGCAACATTAAATATATAAAAACAATGGCTAGAATGGACTATAATTTTCTAAAATACCCTAAAAATTTCAAAACACAAATGTTCAAAGAATAATAATGTAAAAATTGAGCTTTTCAAAAATTAGAATAGATCTAACAGTATACAATAAAATTGACATTTTAAATCAGTGAGGAAAAAATTAGTCAATAATTGGTTATGAGACTATTAGTTATCTATTATCAAAAAAGTTAAATTGCTATGTCACAATAGAGAAAAATAGATTTTAGGTGGATTATACTCAAATGTAAGAAATGAATAATATAAAAATGAAAAAAACACAAAAGAATATGTATTGAATTTCAAGTTATGTTCTTTGTAAGAACAAGAGTAGAGAAAGCACTCACAAAGAGTAAGAGTGTTCCTCTGATACTATGTACATAATATACTACAAATAATGTTATGATATTTTCAAAAATATATGACAAAAAATAGTGTAACATGTTTAATTTATCTGAAAGACTTTAAAATCAAGAGAAGAATAACTATAGGATACTCACTGGAAAAAATGGTACTAATGCATGACTATACATTCCACACACAAAATAAATAAAATTAGTTAATAAATATCTAAGAATATCACAGTCATTATTTATCAAATCCAATAGAGTATAACAAGACCCTTTCTTTGCCTATCAAAATGATACCAAACCAAAAACAAAAAGGAAAGTATTTTAAACAACAATGAAAATTTTGTGAAACAGAACAATTCTGGCCAGAGTGTAATTAGTATGTCCTTCTAGAAAATAGTTTGGCAATATATGTTAATTACTTTGTAAGTATTCATACCATTGACACTAATTCCCAAAATAAGCTGTATTAAGGAAGCAAACAGTTGTGAATCTTTCATGTCCTTTCTTAAGCCAGTGGACAGGAAAAGAGTGATGAGCTCATATGGGAAGTTTTTATAGTCTTGGTCTGTAAGTGTTATTCCATTACCTCCTACCACATTGCATTGGCCAGCAGTCAGTTGTGTGGCCACATTTAACTACAAGTGAGGCTGGGGAATATGGCTCAGGCTGTGCCCAGGTGAAAGGAATACAAATTTAACAAGTTTTAATGAAACAAAGGAAAATCTGCCACACTATACTTCCCAATTTCAAGTAGACAAAAATAGATGTAAATAGATCCAAATAGATAACGGGAAAAAAATGAAAAAATAATGAAGAATAAAACTCTGAAGTAACAATAATTAATTGTTTTGTGATACTAAAACTATCTTTATTTTTCATGTTGTTAACAGGTTTTAAGCATTTTGTATAATGTCCTTCAATATGTTTTTGTGTGATGTTCTCATGATTAGACTGGGGTAATGGATTTGGGTGAAGAATACCAAAAAAGGTGAAATGTCCTTCTCATCATGCCATCTCCGAAAGTACATGATATTAACATGACTTACTATATCACTTGGTTGAGATAGTGCTTGCCATGTTTCTGTACTATAAAGTTACTATTTTCCCCTTTCTATACTTTATTTTTGGGAAGCAAGTCACTAAGTTTAACCAACACTCAATTAAGTGTGTGTGTGAGTGTGTGCACGTGTGTTGAGAGGGAGGAGGAGGATTATATTCTACCTGTAGAAGGAGAGTATACCTACATAGATAATTTAAAATTTTTCTTTAAGGAAGATTTGTACCTTCTTCTTTATTTATTCAATTATTAATTTCTGTCAATCTGGACTCATGTTGTATTTTAATTTTATAGCTTGGGTTATAATCCAATACTATATTATTTATTTTATTACTCAAATTGCTCCACGTTTGGCCTTCAAAATACCCTTATGCTTTTATTTTTTTCAGCACTTTCTTACTTTCTGGCACTGTAAAATGTACTAGACTCGTATATTTTCTGTGCCACAGTACTAAAACTGATCATTTCCCCAAAAAGCTCTGGTTTATTTTATTGAAAAATGATATTTAGAAACCAAGATCTGGGTCCTGGCCTGATTACATTAACAGGTGCAATTAATAAATACTTGTTGTTGGTGATTATGATGACATAAAACTCAAAATCAAGGACAGTAAATTAGTGTGAAATGAATATGTGTTGTATGTATATATATTTACATATGTAAAGAATTAATCCTTGATTGACAATATATTGGTAACTCTTTTGGTAATAAGATTGTCACATTTACTATTATTTCTTGTTTGTTATTTTAATCATAATATCTTTCAAATCCCTAACCTTACCAGAGTATATCATGTAGTAGATAAAATATGTATTTTATTAACATCTGAATTGCTTCTGGCCAGATATTAAGGAAATGTTGGAATAGCTAGTGAATAGCTAATGACATGCTTTGTATCATCGTGCTTGCCAAAAAAAAAAAAAGATATTTAACATCTTTAATAGTAAGATAAAACCAACCCATTTTATATGCAGTTTTAACAGAAAATGATGTAAACACGAGACCTTTGGAAAATCATGGAGAAATATGAAGTTACCTTAAAAAGTCATGATGATTAAAATACCCATGTAATGTTTTATTTTTGGAAAAATTCCATGTGATTTCCTATATCTTTTTAGTGTGAACAGAAAGAAAAAAATATTAAGTAATGTTACCTCAATTAGCAAAGAAGAAATGGTATCAATACTTCACTTCTTATTTTCTCTTCTTACTAAGGTTTTTATTTTTATTGCCCTATTTTCACAGGCAAAGTTGTAATAAAACATTAACTCTCCATACCAAATTTTAAGAAATAATATGATTTTCCACCTATCTAGAAAAAGAAGGCTTGAGTCATACTTTTAAGTTTCTTTTCCATTATTTGTACATTCTCTTGGAGACTAAGAAATAGTTTTTATTTTATTAATGTTTTTGACTTTTTCTGTTCATCATTATTGATTTGTTTCTATTCCATTTATTTCTGAGTGCAGATTGCATGAGGACTAATTGCTTAATTTGTTGTTTGTCACAAACATCATGAGTGGTGATATAAGTACGGCTTGGAGAATAGCAATTGCTAACTTACCTCAACTATGTGTTACCATTAAATGTCCTTCAAAGACTTATGTACAATAACAGAGGTTAATTTTTAGGAAATTATTTCTTAGCAAAAGCTTGACCAGTTTATGCCAATTCATATGTGACCTCTGAAGACTTATTAACTTATAAAATGAGTAAGAGGTAAAAGTGAGCTTGTCTGCAAGAAAAGTAGCATCCAACATGTATTTAACATATTAAATGTATGAAGCCTCAAACATTATAATTACAATTAATAAATCCTATCAAATTTCCTGATTAAAAAATCATTTAAATACTATATTATTTTAATATATTGGCTTATAAGGATTACTAGACAAATCATTTCATGTTCATGTTGTAACAGGAAGTAAAAGATAGAAAGATTATGTAGATAAAATATATTAACTTAAATATACATATTCAACTTGACATAAATATATATAAATTTAAACATATATATATAAGTATGTGTATTATAAATATATAAATTTAAGCCTAATCCCTGTTTTAGACGAGATCGGGTGTGATCAGGGTGGTATGGCTGTAGACATAATCCATCTTTACAATGTAAGATTCATGAAGGCAAGGATTTTTGTGTATTTTGTTCAAAGCTGTAGCCCCAATACCTGGCACTAAATAGGTGCACAAGTGGATAAATAAAATGCAGGAAGATGTATAATTATTCCTATTTCAGGGATAAGAAAAATAAAGTACATACTTATTATTTTATGATAATAATTTAATTTTTGACTTCTGATCTCATAAGAAAAACATTAGGTCTCAGATTGGAAATGATTTATTCTCGTGGCCAACATTAAGGTTAGGAATTAGAATCGATGACATCATAATAATTAAAGGGAACTAGCACGTGGCAGTAATTGCAAGGGTATTTTTCTGGAAGATTCATTTGCATTGTAAACTGTTTTTAAACTTAAATTATATGTTTAAGTTATATGGCTTTAGTAGGTTTGATGGAGATAAGAAGGATATGCCATATTGGTAGCAATAACAAGATATACAAACTGTTCCTTTCCATTCTCTGAGCCATATAAATTGTTTTAAGTGTTAGAGAAATTGATACATTAGCAAGTCAGCCTAGGAAAGAAGAAATGTGAGTTAGATACCAGCATTATAAGTGGTACAGGTAGTATTAAGAAACAGTGCCAGTAACAGAGAAAGACGTGCATGCTAGAAATTGTTAAAATCTATATTAGATTACAATGATACCACGTTATAGTTTATAAGAATGGTGGTTAGATATATTTCTATTATTATTCAGCTCTAACCAGTATTTCTAGCAAGCAATCCTCAGTATAAAAATCCAGACTTGCTTCAAAGCCCAGGTGCATAACCCTAAGGAATTGTGGCAGAATATATTTTTCAAAGAGCATCCAACATGCTCTTCTGCAATGTGACCTTGCTGTGTCTACAACCAAGAGTTAGAGTCTAATTCCCTTGCCCTGTTGTGACTTGCCTTACTGACAGAATGTGGCAGAGAGATATTTTGGGAGACTTCCAAAGCTAGGTCATAAGAAGCCTATGGCTTTTGCCTGGGTTTCTTAGAATGTTTCCTTTTGGGAAGTTCCTTCTAGGAACCCATTTGCCAAGCTGTGAGAAGCCAGCATCAACTTCCAGTCGTGAGAATGATCCTTCCTAGATATCTAGGAAGTTCAGTCACAATTTTAGATTATCCCAACACCAGCTCACATCTGACTGTAACTCAAAGGAAAAACCCTACTGAGAACCACCAGCTGAACCCAGTTAACCCAGAGAAACATAACGGATAAAATGTTTTTAAGCCATTAAACATTTGGGTCTTTTGAATCATAGCAATAGATAATACATGTAGGAACAAAGCATTTTTAACTCATTAGAAATGTAAAATATTTTAGGGTATAAGAAACCTTTAAAAAAATGAGTTATTTCAGGATACCAGTTCATTCAGAGAACAGTTCATACAAAAATTTTAATATCATCCAAATGAGTGACCTGAGTATAAACAAATGATTACAGGCTGGACCATGTTTTTTAATAGAATGCTGTTTTCTTGTTAATCAAGTGGTTTGCAATCACTATAAGGAGCTTTCTTGCTTGAATTGCTTTGAGGACTTGTGCTGTGGTGGCTGTTTTACTGTGTATTTTATATTCTCATTAGCTGTTAAGTGGAAGGCAATCATTATCAGTAAGCTGTTTATTATAATGACTTGTCACTTGATGCCATCCACAGAGTTGTGTTAGATATAAATGGGACTTTCATACATATAAGAGATAGAACATGGCTTTAATGATTCATTACTAAGTTATTTACAATAATTAGTCAAAAAGTGACATATAAGTTTTAATTGGGTTCAGATAAATATTTCCCAAAGACTTAACTAGGGAGCTAATTATTCTCATTTTATTTCTTCTCCTGATCACAGATGTTCCTTCTCACCTACTCTAAAAGTGCACATACCCCTTCTATTGAGGATGAAAGGGTAAGTATCAAAGACTGTCTGAACAGCTGTGTCTGCATGGAGCACAACATCACCTCACTACTATCTCTGTTCAAATAGTTGTCAATGGATGGGATAAAGAAAAAAAAATGAGAGTGTGTGTGTGTGTGTGTGTGCGCACACGCATGTGTATTTGATGCTATAACATTTGATTATCTCAAAATTCAAATGGAAAACCCTCTCATTTTGTCCAAAAGGAAATATAGAGTAGCAGAACCCAGACACCACCTCAAAATTCTATCTACAGGCTTTAACATTATGGTAACCTGCTAAGCTTCATAAAGTTAGTCAACATTATATATGAGCAGCCTTATTCATTTTCACATGCCAATATATGGAGAGATAACACAAGAAGATATTAGGTAATTAGGAACATGAGAAAGCACAAGAGAAATTTGTTATTTATTCCAGAGCATAGATCAAGACAACTTGATCCTGGCTAAAAAAAAAAAAAAACAACAACAACAAAAAAAACACTTTTTCTAAATGGGTTCAGATAAATATTTCCCAAAGAATTTATTCTTTATCATTATCCTTAAAAATGTAAGTTAAAAGCTATTCATCCTAAGGCATCAATTTTCTGAAAAATCCTTGTTAAGTAGGATATTATAAGTTGGATATTATAAAAGATGCTGTGAAGGATTAAAAAAAAAGGACATGTTCTCTGGCCTCACTAAGATTACAGAGCAAATTAACAAACAAAGCTAGGTTGAACTAAATAAATACTAAAAATACAAATATCAAAAGTTATAGCACTATATTTAAGCAAAATCTTTACATGGGAATGAAGCTGGTTTAAGTTGTAGGCTTCAGAATGTTGGAGGAGACAATCCACCATGGGCCCTGAGGATTCCTATACATTCATGCTGAGTAGGCAAAGAATGCAAGGCCCTGATCACTCTATACCTCATCTGTTTTCCAGGTTTTTTTCTACAGTGAGCAACATTAAGAGAAAAAGTAACATCTCTTCATCTCTTCCCACAGAACAACCTTACTTCTACTCATTATACAAAAAAAAAAAAAAAGTGAATCTCCTGAGATCCAGGAGTCTCAGGTCTTTTCCTGGCATCTATGATAAAGTAACAAGCTAACATGCTACCCTGCAAGTATGGAAAATCTGAGATTCTACAAAGTTCTTGACACACAGAAAGGGAGCTCTGTTTGAACATGTCCATTTTAGTAGTTTAAAGGCTAAGAATTGATCTATATGATCCAGCAATCCCTCTACTAGGTATTTACCCCAAAGACTTGAAAACCCATACCCAAAATGATATTTGCACACCGATGTTCATAACAACATTATTCACAGTGGCCAGGACATGGAAGCAACTGAAGTGTCCTATGATAGATGATTGGATAAAGAAGCTGTAGTACATATACACAATGGAATATTACTCAGCTATAAGAAGATATGTAACACTGCCATTTGCAACAACATGGATGAACCTCAAGATAATCAAGTGAAGAGAAATAAGCCTGTGAGAAAAAGTGAAAAACCACATGGTATTACTTATAAGTGAGATATAAACCTAAAAGCAACAAACGAACAAGACAAACAAGGAGAGACTCATGGACATGAACAATAGACTAGTCTTTACCAGAAGGTAGGGGAGGAAGCAGCAGCGGGGAGGTAGACAGGGTAAAGGAGGTCAAATATTTCTTTCTGGTGGCAGAAAGAAATCAAACTAAGAGTAGTGAACATCCACCACCCATACCGTTGAATTGTATACCTGAAACTTATTGAATTTCATTAACCAATGTCACCATAATTAGAAAGAAAGAAAGAAACAAACAAACAAACAAAGAAACAAACAAACAAACGAAAGAAAGAAAGAAAGAAAATATTCACAATCTATTGTTTCAGTGCCTTCTGTTGTCTTCTAATCCCTGAGGACAACACTACGGGTAATTCATTACAGCTTCCTTGCCAAGATGTACCTCTGCTTTTCCTTACTAACCTATTATACAACGCCATTACCTGTGAATGTACCCAAATTTTATTTTATGTTTTAATTTAAATTCATTTTAAAGCTATTTATATCTTTGGCATGTTACCACCTTTGGAGACACCAGGTTCCTTACAGGTGTGACTTACATTCTTAATGACATCTTCCTCAGGATTCCCAGTGCTAGCATATGGGATCCGGTAAACGTCGCACTCACTCTACAGCATTTATGATCTCATAAGCTTATTTCCTGAAAACCTAGCCTGGAAGCTCCGTTTTAAAACTAGCTGTGGATTTAGAAGATGATTCACGAGCCCTAGGCATATCATGATAAAAACTGGTGGAAAGAGTAGATTGTTACATCAGGCCTCTTTACATTTTAACAGTACAGAAAATAACAGGTAGTTTTGTAACTACCTCCCTTGCTCCTGGAAAATTAATGAAGGCCAAATAAATTTAATACTTAAGTATTTTCAAAAATAAGAATATAAAAGTAAGCAAAGGAAAAGCACGGAGTTTTCTAGACAGGGAAACTGAGCCAAACTTTTTGGAGAATAAAAAGAAAATAAAATTGCATATTCAGAAAAAAAAATACAGTTATAGAGCATCTTAAAATTGTTGAGAAACAATTCTCTATGGGTCCCTTACATTTCTTATAAGCAGAGACTTTGATTATTTTTGTTTTAAGTGACTTTTCAAAGATGTTTACAAAATGAACAGCCTTGAAAGATATAGCATATCCTTCCAAAGCAAAGGGCAAATTTGTTTACTTTTATGTGTAATAAAGAAAATGTCTACTTCTTGTGCAAAGTTCAGGCAGGCTTACTACACTTTATAAAATATTCAAATTCCATAAGTTGGACATTCCTCTCATGTAATACAATACACCATATAAGCAGGCATCACCTGGACTTCATACCACCTAAAGGAATTAAGTCTTGGGAAAATGATGCAAATGCTACATACTTGCTACCTCTATTGCTACAAGTAATAAAACATCTATGTCTCAGATCCAGGTGTCTAATATCTTCTGCCAGCATCCATGAACTGTGTGTAGCAGGCTAGCTTGTTAGCTTGCAAGTAGAATAAAATACCAAACTCTTCACAGTTGTTAAGGTTATAGAGCAGGGGTCCCCAACCCCTGAGCCGCAGACTGGTACCAGTCCATGGACTGTTAGGAACTGGGCCACACAGCAGTAGGTGAGCAGTGGGCAAGGGACTGAATTTTCATCTTTGTCTGCAGCCGCTCCCCAGCACTAGCATCACTGCCTCAGCTCCACCTCAGAATATCAGGCATTAGATTCTCATAGGAGCACTGGTCCCTGGTGCCAAAAAGGTTGGGGACTGCTGTAGATGGTTTTAAAATTTTGAAGAATTCATATATGATTTGATAGTCACTAGAAAACTATTACATGCTATGCCTTGAGAGCTGAGAGAAAAATGGTATTTTGACATGATTCCCATGCTATTTCTCACCTCAGAATGTTCCCATATGTTATTTCTCTGGCTGGAACAATGTTACCCCACCTTCTTCTCTCCAATACACAAAATGTAGCCCCATACACATGCACACATAATTTTCAGAATAAATACTTCTTCTTCAGGAACTCTTATCCATTCCAAGAAGCCTTGCATGATTCCTTCACATTCTGCTTTTTTGTTCTTCCTAAGCACTCCAAAGGGCGCCATACTTTCACGAGTCTGCATCGCATTTTGTAATTTCCTGTTCACATGCCATTTCACCCACTATACTTTAAGCATCATAAAGATAGGTTTTGAAATTGTATTCTCAATGCTTAGGATGATAATTGACATATTAAAAGTCTTAGTGAATATTTGTTGAAAGAAGAGTTGTATAAGTTATAAGAAAATTCTCTTTGTGGTATGTTTGGCTGAATTTTCATAGAAATTATTTTTGAGCACTAATCTATCATTATGCGCTGCTGTGAAAACTTAGTGAGTGAGAAAGGACAAGGCCTCAAAATTTTGGTTTCTCATTGTTTCCAGAAAGCTTCTTTCTATTTAGTTGGCTCATTGTAAGACTTGAAAGATGGCCTTTCTATTCTCAAGAATTACTTATAGTGGTTAACTTATGTGCAGATATATTTTCCTACAAAAACAGAATTTAAAATATTATTAGAATAATTATGTGTAAATGGGGGAGAAGTCCATTCTAGATGGGTAAAGACAAAGGAATATAGGTTCTATGTACTGAATTGTGTCCTCCTCAAATACATATTTTGAAGCCCTAACCCCCAATGTGACTGCATTTGAAGATAAGGTCTCTAGGAGGTAATCAAGGTTAAATAAAGTCACAGGCCCTAAATTGATAAGATTGGCATCTTTATAAGAAGAAGAAGAAAAGAGAGATTATTCCTTTTATTTCCATGTGTACCCACCAGGAAAAAGCTCTGTAGAGACGTAGTGGGAAGGTGGCCATCTGCAGACCATGAAGAGAACTCTCACCATAATCTGAACTGGCTGGGACCTTGATCTCATACTTCTAGCTTCCAGAAATGTAAGAAAATAAACTTCTATTGTTTAATTCATGCAATCTATGGTATTTTGTTATGGCAGCCCAAACAAACTAATACAATAAACATCTTAAAAAATGCAGGTTGATATCTTTTCATAGGGAAAATTATAACAATACCAAGAGATATATTTGAATGAATTTGGCTAAAATAAACATTGTTTTTTATAATTATAGTAAAATGATTCCAACCAAGAATTTCTGTAATTGTATCATTTAAAGGTGAATGGACACAAACTATCCACCCAAATCTGTTCTTCTTTTCTTCTTGGGCACAAGGCTGTCTGTGACTGCACTTTGAAGTCTCCCTTGTAGATAAATGTGGTCTACATGTCTATGCTCTCTCTTTGATGAAATATAAATGAAAAAGCTGTGTGCAAGAAGAAATCTCTGGCTCTGGATTTCTGTTCCCTTCCCCTCTACCTGGGATGGAAATGACTAGCGTCATGAATGATGCTCTGTGACTTCATGGAGAAAGCTTCTCAGTAGCCTGAAACATTAACTTTTAAACTATTTGAAGACACCCTCTAGATACCCTTATCCAAATTTTGTCCCATAGATGTCATTGATCCTGAGCGAAATAATTTTTTAATATTTGGAAAGTGACTTCTTATCAACTACATATCCATAACTGCTGAGAAAAATTCATCTTTACTCATAAGGTCTGAGGTTAATCATATGAACAAAGTGGTCATTCCCTAATGCACGATTTATTTGCAATCTCATAAATGTTATTCTCTACTCCCTAATATATTTATCTTTGGCATAATATAAAATGTTTTTAATAACTACCAGAAAAAAATATTAAAATCTTTCTTTTTCCAAAAATATTTGAGTAAAGTTGACCCAGGTATGCCAAAATGATCCTGGACCAATATAGTGCTATTATTAAATTACTTGCAATTCATAATTTGTATCATAATCTTTCACACTTAATACTTTCTATTTCTGTCTGAAATATACTCAACCTCTTTTTCAGTATCACAAACTCCTATTTGTTCTTTAAAGCTCAGAAACTATCATCTCCCTTGTGGAGTATTCCTTAACTCTCTGCTCTTACCTAAACAGAACTGGTGTCTTCCAAATCTGGGCACCCATCGTGATCTCTGTTCATACCTCTACTATGTCAAAATTTATGCCAGTGAAGAGTCAGGACACAAATGTCTCCTTTTTAACTATGACTCTCTCCAGGGCAAGATCTGTCTCTTTCATTTTGGCTTTTGGAAATTCTCCAAATATGCTAATATTCATGGAGGGTCTCAACATTTCCAAATACATTTAATTATTTTTCATCAAAGATATTGGATTCTTCCTCCTCTTCTCATTCTCCCTCTTTCTCTTCTTTTTCCCCTTCTACTCCTCTTCATTTTTCATTTTATTTTACCATGAAGCTTTAAATTCATGAGATTTACAAAACCTAAAAAATAGGCATTTGTGGAGTTGAAGAGCCCATATTTGGGGGAATTTAAGAACATATAAGGCATCCATTACTCACTCAAAGAATAAAAGAGATGCACTCAGTATTCTAGGGGTAAAGATTCATGACCTTGAAATTCATTGCAATGGCTTGTTCATTATGAAATTCTAAAAGTATAGAAAATATTTATTTTAGTAAGGAATCCAGTACAAAAAATATTTTAAAAATGAAATAGAAAGTAATTTTTCTATGCCAACCCATGTATTGAAACTAGGATATTTAACCTACTTAAGCTAAAACAGAAAGAAAGATACTGATCTGAGGAGACTTGTGCATTTCTGAAAGTCTTATGTTAAGATAGAGTATAGAACATAATGTAAAGTAACTTAAAGAAATTTCTTATACATACACACTGACAGACATTTTGGAATTAGCCAAATATTTACTAAATAGGTTTCTTTTCTCTTTTTATGTTCCCTAATAAAATATTTAAAGGGCAAAATTATATATATACATCAATTTTGCTTTCTACACAGTGTGTAGTAAAGGAGAAGAAACACTAGTCTTTGAGGACTTTATATTAACAGATATTGCTTCTAATTTTATAAGAACCTGGTGAGGTTCAATGAGACATTTTAGAATCTCATTTTTAAGCTGGATGACAAATTGCATGCATGGGTCTATTTTTCTCCAACCATTTTAGCAACTCAAAAATAAAGCTGTGCCAGAGTGAAAAACCTATACTACATAGTTTTGGTTGACAAGTCTAGATTTCCACACATATTCTTAGTAAATACTACTAAAACTAAATTTAAGTTTTATAGCAAGGAAAATAAAATATACATCCAATTTGTGTTTCCTCTTTTTTGATAATAATACTCTAATATTTTATTAAATGTTTGTGTCAGGCACTGTACTTAGCACTTTGTATGCATTAATATATTTCACCAATTCTAAGAAATGTATTTTAATATTTTAATATTTCTGACATATGGATTTGTTTTACAATCACCATTAGACAAACAGATATCAAAATTCAGGTATTACTTCTGTGCATACATGAACTTGGCTGTTATGTCCAGTGGATAATTGAAATGCCTCGGTCAAATCATCTAACAATCATAGTTTAACCAGTAGTATCTTTTTTGTTCTTAGTACATGAAATAGTAGTGCATTTTATAATACTCTCATTCATGGCCAAATTGCCATTAGATTAATTTTTTTTTCGCTGAAAAATAGAATCTGTATTGCATGCTGACAGGCAGCAATCCCAATTGCTCATCATTTCTTAAAGAAAAAATCTCATACCAAGCTTTCCAAATCAAAGACTTGTAAAATATTTTTCTCTAGACATTTATATCTTTAAATATTACTATGCTATCTGATTTTGATCTCCTACCTCTATGTATAAACTCTAATTCAGGACGTTAACCATCTTAAATATAAATAGCATAGGGTGCAAAGAAATCTAAAAATGGGTTTAGAGTCAGAAGGTCATCGTAGTAATTGTAGTAATAATTAGCCTTGAAAAGCCATTGATAACATGTGCTATTGAAAAAGCAAAATGATTTTAAAATGAAAATGTTGTATAATAAAGCAAACTGTTTTATGAAGGTATCATTAGTAATAAATTTGAGTGACTCAAATTTAATGACTCAATAACGCAAAAAAAAAATTTGCTTGTTTATAATTTTTGCTACTTAAGCATATTCATATTATTGGTAGTTAAGATAAAAATGGATTGAAGAAAAAAAAACATACTATATAGAAAGTGCAACAGAGAGGTGTGGAGCTCTTGAGAGGCAAAAAAAGATACAGATAATAGAAAAGAGTGGCTTTGTTCCAATACTTACTTAGTTGTAAATATCGAACATATACTTTAAGAATTTCAATGACAGAAAAAATATTTTAAGAATGATTTAATCCAACACAGTGGATTCATGAGCACATTAATTTGCACCAAGTAGATATTACATAAATATTGGTGGAATGAATGTGTGAAATAGTGGAAGGGTTACAAGAACAATCATCTTGAGAAAAATAGAGATATTTAGTTACAAAATAATTTCATCTGTTAAAATCTGAGAGAAGTGGTAATATTTTGAGTATGACAGGAGTAACAGAATAAAAGGACTTAGGATTGCCAAAAAAAAAACAAGATAGAAATAATCATTAACATAGTCAAAACAAAAGTGAAATAGAATTTGTGAAGTCACAGAAAAGTTGGAAAGCTCTATCTATATGAAGCTGATGTGCCTCTTAATCCATAGACAATATCAAACTGTTAATCAGATAATGAATCAGTCTTCCCTGACATTAATTAAGTTGTTGTGAAATAAATTAATAATTATCCACATATTAAATACCAGCTGCTAGTCTATAATTCATATAAATATGTGAACATTTTCCATATAAAACTAATTCAATTTAATCGATGCAAAATAATAGTAGAATCCATTGGCTAATTGCTAATTTCAAAAAAACAAAATGATGCAGTGTGATATGCAATTATTGCTGTGGAACTACAAAATAATGCTTTGACTCACCAAAAATAGAAAAGGCCGAGGACTCTATTTAAATTGGTTTACTTATTTCTTAGTTACTATTAATCATAAAATAAAATAATTGTAGTTATTTTACTAAACAGTCTGTTTCAAGAGAATATCTGAAGCAACTCTACCTACTGTCATACAACTTCATTATGTTAAAGGATTATTAGCTACAATTCAGTAAGGACAAAAGCAGTTCATTTTTTTTTATAACATAAATAATAATAAAATATGTTGAAGACTGATTCTACTTCTTGGTCCAGTGTTATATTCCTCTGATTTTTCACTGTTAGTTATAGCAAATAACTTATCTAGCATCTCTTATTATTTATGTATATATTTAAATCACAATTACATCTTGCTTATGCATTTTATCAGAATGTTAATCTGAAATTCAGATTAGATATAAATAAAACACATCTGTACTTCAGCAAAAATAAAAATTAGTTTCCCCTATAAAACTAACAATCGAAAGCATATATAGCAAAATAATTAAGTATATTAGAAAAATATTACAGTTACCAGAGTCCTCTATTAGAGAAGCTCTTATTCAAACTCAAAGATGGCTAATCTTTGTCTTATTAATCCTAAAAAATTCTTAAAAAATACAATGAAAAGTAATATTATGAAATTGATTCAAAAAATTCAGTTTCTCCAGAGTTAATAGACTACATGATTGATATGAAAATTAAATATGAAATATTTATAAAATTGACTGTACAAGAACAATGAATGCCATATGTGATTAAATGTTTATGGTTTTGTGATCAGGCACAAGACAGGGATTTCTTTGAACTGCATTCTTAATTTATTTGAAAAATGTAAAAACTACTCTGAAAATGACAGCAAGATATACACACACACATTTATGTATCTATTGTTCCTAAAAACAAAATATTACTTCCCTTTTTTAATTGATTTTCTATTGCAGTGGGGAAAATATACCTTATTAAATCTGAGCAATCAAAAATAGAGAAGAAAAGTATTACAGAGTCTCTATTTTATCGTGATTATTTCCTTGACAGAGAAGGCAAGATATTATTCAATATCAAATTCAGAACAAATAAATGGGTTTAGAAATATTCAAGTGTCATAACTTGTTTAAATTTCCATCAACACAGTGAGAAATATTCTACAAAGATACTCAGACTCATTTACCAAGTGACCTAAGCAATGCATCTGAGACCTCATATCAATCCTGATGTTAAGTATACTTTTAAGTATTAAAAATAACTATGCAATTAATAAGTTAGAGAGTTATAAATACATTCTGTAATTTTTTAGCTTATCCTCAGGTTGGTCGAAAGTAAAAGTATACTCTGTACATTTACATTTGAGAAATAATTTTTAAATTCTAAAAACTCTTCTCCTTCATTGAATACTGAAGAAACCTAAAGCAAAAAGTTTCTGTACAAAGTTATTGCACACTAAATGCTCTCACAGCCACCATATTAAAGGAACAAAGACTGAGAATGTCACCTGGTCTAGGAAGAATGTTTTTGCTAGATTGTGCTAGGTTAGTTGAGTTGTCAGAATAAGATAAATGGAGCTGAGCTGTACCATTAACCTGTGACATTTCTGACAGTGCAAGGCTATGTGCTATGAGAAAAGTAGACTATTTTTTTCTTTGCTATTCCTCAATTTATAATAGAAATAAGAAAAGATAGATAAAATGTTTTAATGAAGGGTAGAAACAGATAAGCCTATCTTGAATAATAGATGTTTTCCATTATAGGTAAAAGCACATCCCCAAATCAGAATATATTAGTAAATATATCACATAATTTTTGTCTATATTTAAAGAAGATAAAAATTAAAATGGTGCTTACTTTTATCTAGTTATTTAAGAACAACAAAACCCACCTTTTTTTATTGACACCTTAACTTGTACTGCTACCAAAAAAGATTAATTAAAACTACGTCATCATTTTTAGGGCAATGAATCCCATTTTATTGGTAAAAAATCTCTATTAAGTTTAAAACATACAAGCAATAGTATTGTTTTTCATTTTTAGGTTTACCAAAATTTCGCAGAAACTTTAATATGCTTATAGTTTTTATTTAATTTCTGAGTTTCCCATTGGCATGGGAAAAGTAAAATAGATGATGGCTATATTTTAGGAAGTTGAACTAACACTATATAATAATGACTAAATAAAAGTTAATGTTCACTTAAAAGTAAAAGCTAATAAAATTATGAATTTGTACTAATATTTACTCATAATTTGTAGATGAAATCTAATTACTTAATCTGATTCTATGCCTTTTTACGTGTCAATAAAATTACATTTTTATGATCCTGTGGCCTTGCTCTGAAATGTAATGTATATACAAAAAAATTCATTTTTCAAGAACAATGTTATATATTTATTGACTCATAAGAACCAATATATTTTATAAAGTCATATCATAACTAATATGAACCAACAAAAAATGCCATATTAGTCACTTTGCTAAAGTATGACAATATAAAGATGCAGAGAGATACAGAGCTTGTGTTCAATGTGTCCAAGCCTAGGAAGAAGATAGGAACAATTACTGCCTATAGCAGTACCATAGCACTAAAATGCTGGAGTGATCAGAAGGAATTACCAGTTATTCATTTAATAACAACCTAACTGGATGTTTATTATATGCCAGGCACTGTTCTAATTATATTTAAAAGGGGATGGTTAGATAGATAGGTAGGTAGGTATGTAGGTAGGTAGACAGATACACAGATATGGGTATTTCTTTCATATATTTAAGGAAATATAATTAACAATGCTACAATGATATATAGTATATATGATTATATATATATCAATTTTAGATCATGCTGTACATATACTGATTTGTTATGTGAAGTGAGAAATTTTTTTAAACAAGTACAGATTTTATTGAACACCTGTCTATTATTAATTTCTGTGATCACTCAGTTCTAGAGCCAAATGCTGTATTTTTTTTTACTATAAGTTTAAATTTTCATTTAGAATAAGAAGTGGCGAATTCACCTTTTTAATATCTTATTTTATGAATTAGTCAATGACCTCACCCTTGTATATTTCAAGGTTTGTGTTACTATCACTTTTCTAGACTTCCCTGGTCATCACATTGAAATTTTAATTATGAAATATCAGTGTATGATTTTAAAAATCATCATCAATGTTAAAAACAATAGACTGCTTATACTCTAACATAGCTATTTAACTTTCTATTTTATAACTCAGAAAAATCATGCTGCTTTTTTCCCTATAGGTCGCTAACAACACATGATGTTTGTATCTTAAAGCGCCCTCACTTTTTTCTTTCTTTTCCCTCTCAGCTTTATTGAAGCATAATTGAAAAATAAAAATTATACATATTTAAGGTAATGATTTGATAAAAATGTACCTCGTGAAATGATTATCACAATATGTTAATAATTAACACATCCATCACCTCAGTTTAACGTGTGTGTGTGTGTGTGTGTGTGTGTGTGTGTGTGTGTGTGTGTCTGTGGTGAGAACACTTAAGATCTACTCTTAGCAAATTTCAAGTATACAATACAGTATTAACTGTAGTCACCATGCTGTATATTATATCCTCAGGACTTATTCAGTTATCTTATAACTGAAAGTTTATAACTTTCGACCACCCTCTCCCCACTTTCCTCACCGCCCCCAAACCCTGGCAACCATCAACCACCATTCTACTCTTTTTTCTTTCCTGTATTTGGCTTTTTTACATTCTACCATTAAGTGAGATCATACAATGTCTGGCTTATTTTGTATAATTTCCTTTAGGTTCACCCACATTGTTGCAAATAGCAGGATTTACTTTTTAAGGTTGAAAAAATATTTCTCTCTCTCTCTCTCTCTCTCCCCCTTCTCCACCTCCACCCTCTGTGTGTGTGTGTGTGTGTATGTGTGTGTCATTTTCTTTATCCATTCTTTCACTGACAGACATTTAGGTTTTTTGTTGCCATATGTTGAATATTGTAAATGATGCTGCAATGAACACAGGTGTGCAGACATCTTTTCAAGATCTTGATTTCATTTCCTTTGGAAATGTATCCAGAAGTGAAATTGTTAGATCATTTAGTAGTTCTATTTTTATTATTACATAATGGTTATACCATTTTACATTCTCACTAAGAGTGTACAAGTGTTCCCTTTTCCCCACATCCTTATTGGCACTAGCTGTTCCTTGCCTCTTGACAAAAGCCATTCTATAGGTGTGAGGTAATATCTCATTACAGTTTTAATTTTCACTTCCCTGGTGATTAGTGATGTTGAGAATCTTTTCATTTATCTATTGGCCATTTGTCTGTCTTCTTTGGAAAAATTTCTAATCAGGTATCTTGGCCTATTTTTAAATTGGGTTTAGTTTATATGCTATTGAATTGCAGCTGTTTCTTATATATTTTGGCTACAACCCTTTATCAGGTTTTGATTTGCAAATATTTCTTCCATTCTATAGGTTGCATTTTCTTTTTGTTTAGTGTTTGCTTTGCTGTGCAGAAACTTTTTAGTTTTAATGTAGTCCCACTTATTCATTTTTGCTTTTGTTATCTGTGATTTTGTTGTCATATCCAAAAATTCATTGCCAAGACCAATGTCAAGATTTTCTATGTTTCCTTTTAGAATTTTTATAGTTTCAGGTCTTACATTTAAGTCTTTAATCAATTTTAATTTAATTATTGTCTATGGTATAACATAAGGGTTCAACTTTATTCTTTTTCATGTGAATATGGAGTTTTCCCAGCACCCTTTATTGAAGGGACTATCATTTCCCTATTGTGTATTCTTGGCTTCCTTGTCACAGATTAGGTGACCTATGTAGGAGTTTATATCTGGGCTGTCAGTTCTGTTCCATTGGTCTATGTATCTGTTTTTATGCAAGTACCTCACTGTTTTAATTAGTATGGCTTTGTAGTATGTTTTTAATTCAGGCAATGTGATGCCTGTAGCTTTGTTCCTCTTTCTCAAGACTTCTTTGGCTATTTGAGGTCTCTGTGGCTGCAGATGAATTTTAGAACTGTTTTCTCTTTTTCTGGGAAAAATGCTATTGGAATTTTGAAAGGAATACATTGAATCTGTAGGTCACTTTGGGTAGTATGGTCATTTTAACAATTTTAATTTTTTTGATCTATGTATCTGAGATATCTTTCTATTTATTTGTGTCTTCTTTAATTCCTGTTATCAATGTCTAACAGTTTTCAGTATACGGATCTTTCACCTCCTTGGTTAAATGTATTCCAAAGTGTTTTATTCTTTTGCTGATATTTTAATGGTATTGTTTACCCAATTTCATTTTCAGAGAGTTCATTGTTAGTGTATAGAAACATAACTGATTTTTGTATATTGATTTTCTATCCTGCAACTTTACTGAATTTATTTATTAGTTCTAACAGTTGTGTGGGTGTGTAGTCTTTGGTTTTTTTTCCTTTGGTATTTTATGTCATCTGCAAACAGAGACATAGAGAAAAAACATTTACTTTTTACCACTGAGCATGATGTTAGCTGTGGGTCTGTCATGTATGGCCTTTATTGTATTGAGAAACATTCCTTCTATCTCTAATTTGTTAAGTTTTTATCATGAAAGTTTGTTAAATTTTGTCAAGTGATTTTTATGCATCTTTTGAGATGATCATATGTAAATCAAACAGAGAAATAGTAAAAGTTGGGCAGAGATACAATCAAAAAACTCATTTACCCATAACTTTGTTTTTAAACATCAGTCTAAGTAGCATATATGCAACAAGCACTATGAGGTACAAAAAAGTTCAATTTTGTAAAATAGGTGATCTTATAGTGAATATTAACATATATTTGAAACCTACATCTATGAAAAGCTACATCTTAAAGTGAAATACTGACATCTTTTCCTCTAAAATTGGGGAAAAAGCAAAGATGTTAGCCCCTACCATTTTTATGTAATATTGTACTGGAGGTGAGAGCTAGAACAATAATAAAAGAAAAAAAGAAATGAAAAGCATAATGTATTTGAAGCTAGAATACTTCTCTTTTAATAAACATTATTTTCAATGTATAAAAATCTAATATACAAGGCAACTACTAGAAGTAAATTTAGTAAGAATGTAAGATTCAAAATCAACATATACAAACAGACAGTATTTCTGTATATATCAGAAAAGAAAAAAAATAATTCCACTTGCAATTAATATTAATCAGATAAACAATCTTTTAGAGTTCATGATACATCATAGCATATGAGTGTTTGTACACACACATACACACAGAGGCATATATGAATAGGCATATGTGTTCATTTTCAGTTCCACATCAGTATTTCTATTAGATACCTAGAACAGAACATCTTGGAGCTAATATAAAAGGAAGATATAGGGATATAATTTTAACTAATTTTCTAATTCATTATAACTTTTACTAATATTAATTTCACCTGATCATAGACCATGACAGCAGAGTAGTTACATAAAAAGATTTTTAATATAAAACTTATTTCTAATTTTATGTCCAAAGGAATAAAATGAAAAAAATCTGAAAAATATCATATAGTATTATGACAACAAAAGAAATTCAATGACGTCTTCTAAACAATTCATTATGTTGTTTCTGTCTTATTTTCCTCCTAAATAGGTAATGTTTGTTAAAAATGAAATAATGCCTTCCAAACTCTTTCCCTTGAAATCTTTATTTTTAATTCACTTTTATCAGTATGTAGGAGTAATATGACAAAAGGAAGTTACAGAAATAGTCTTTATGAAAAAAGTATGATTATGTTCATAAACTAATACCTATTCTTCCTTTCCCTTGATTTTATTTGATATTTAACCTATTTATGCTCTAACCAATAAACTATAACCCTGTTTTCTCTGCAAATTATTTTAGTGGCAATAATGACAAATGAGAGTGACTAGCCTGTAACTTTTATTGCTCAACATAAATAGATCTATAGATATTCAATTGCAACATACTTGTATTTTTAGAAAACAGTAACTTAGTATAAAAATAAGATGCTCTGATGTAACACATTAATTCCTGATAATTCATATATTTGATATCTAGGATATACCATCAAAAATGCCTATAAAAATAAAATTAATATTTTTAAATCATATCTTTTGTGATAAATATATTAATATATTTAACATTTAGGAAATATTAATAGCATTCATGAAAAATAGCATTTGGCAAAAAAATGTAACCTAAAATATACTTTTGATGTTATTTTGATATACTTAAGATAATATTTGATCTATAAACAGTATTTATAACAAAATGTATAGAAATATTAAATTATATAGATTTCTCAGATTCAAAGAAGTGAAAAACAGCTTATGCCTATATTAATGTTAAAATTTTATAGAAAAATTAAAGCAATATATAACTGTTTTTCATAAGATCACTAAAATTTGAAGTGATTTACTAAATATAACCAAATTATTTTACTTAGGATCAGTTATTAATAAGAAATGTGGATATAACCTTAATTATTTACTTCTGAGTTACAGAACTTAAATATGAAAATATCATAAAATAAGTAAAACAAATATTACACAATAAAATATAAAAAAATTCATGTTACATATGAATCTTTCTTCTTATGATATACATTTATATCTTAGGTCACACTGAAATACATTAATTGAAAATTTAGGAAAATATAAAATAAAACAAGGGAAGAGAAAATTAAATCTCAGAGAATAATTGTCAAATAAATTCAAAAGGGCTGAACAACAACAGAACTTTTCAGAATTGAGGCAACATTTATCACCACTTTGAAAAATGTTGGACCAGAGTATAATGAATATTTTATGAATAAATCAATCAAATTATGTGACTGCATCTTTTTCATTGGAACTCATAAAAATCGCTCAATTAATTCATTATTCAGCAGAGATTTACTGACTGCCTGTTATGTTTCAGAAATACTAGAATGTAATCCTCATGGGGCTTACAGTCTGGTAGAAAATTTCATGACACAATTTAAAAAGATGTTTAATTTGAATACAAAAGCTTTTAAAGATAATGTCAAAATTATCTCAATTCTCTACTGATGCTATTTAAATTATTAATAAAGAATTTCCTTGGTTCTGTTCTCATATTTTATGAAAGATTTTTTAGATATTTATATAGTTTATGAAGTGATCCCCCTGATTACTCTAGCACCCATCTAGCTGTACACATAGCCATTACAGTACTACTGACTATATACCCTATGCTGTACTCTACGACCATGACTATTTTGTAACTACTAATTTGAAACAGTTTTATTACAACTCTTTACATGCATTTTAGACATTAATAGCTTTTTCATTGTATAGCTACATTTTCAGTCACATAGTTTCTTGGAGCACATTAATCTCCTTTCCATTGAAGTAATTTAAAATACAGCAATTTTTTAAACAAATTTTGATACTGTCATGGCAAATTTTATCCTAAGCCACATGTACTTCTCTGTATATTATAGTACAATAGTAGAATTCTCTTCACTTATTCTGCACTTATTATATAAGTAACCTCAACAGTATAACCATTTAATTGTTTAGTTATTTAAAATGGCTTGTTTGCAACAACATTAAATATACAGTAGTGAGGTCATACACCCAGATACATTTATTAGGTTAATGTAAAACTTCTTTGCCTTTTTTTTATGGAACTCTTCTGTAAGCATACATATATAGTAGCAATTAAAGCTGTATTAGAGTAACATCTTTTCCAAATGCGACTTTGTTTCAAGAGTATCTGATATTATAAGAGAATTTGAGATGATTCCATTTCAAAATAATTTTAATAAAATTCACTTTATTTTCAGCCATATTTACTTTTCTAACAATAACTGCAGGCTGAAAACTGAGATGCACAAAATAGAAATCACTAAAAAATGAGAGATATGAAATTTACCTCAAACATTGTAGAGGAATATCTTTAAAAAGTGTTTTTCAATCTTACCAATCTCAAGAATTTTAAAATCTGAAAATCTAGATTTGAACTGATATACCAAAGTTCAATGTCCTGCAATTCAAGAGAATGAAATTAAAAGTGGTTGTGATGTTTATCTGATGTGGCCTTTGCTCTTGATTTTCAAAAACATTTAAAATAAAAATGTAACTTTAGTAAAACCTTTCATTTTCATATGGCATGTGTATGCATTATTTAAGAGAAGAAACTGCCTCACATATTTCTTTTGATAATAAAGTGGGAAAATGTTTTTAAAGCATCTAGAATATATAAGGTATCAGGATACATTACTTCCTTTCCCTTTCATAAAAAATAAAATACCATGTCACAAGAACTCAAGAAGAAAATAAACATTCTACCTGTCCTGCATCACTGCTTTTGACAAAAGAATTACCTTTCCATAGTCCTCAGCAAGCAAATAAGCACCTTGAAAAGGACAAACAGACATTCCACAAATGGATTATTTTCTCTGATAAACTGTCTTAATGTTGTCTAGATGAATATATTTGATCCACAACTTGTTGATATGTCCTAACTTTTGGTACCAAATTGAAAGAATCAGAAAGAAAGCAAACATCACATGGCTCTAACCACTTGTGAAACCTTCTGGGTTAAATATGACACTTAGCAGCTTGGGAACCCTAAACATAATATGATTTATTTTTCAATTAGCCAGAACCCACTTAGAAGTGCAATGATGTTCAATACTCTCTCACTTGAAGAGCCGCCCAAGTGATTTACCAGAGCACAGTTAACACATCAATAATATATTTTTTAGTATTCTAGTTCTCTGAAGCCTTTTTATTTTGAAACTTTGGTCAAGGTAGGTCAATTTACTTTGCTGTCTTCCTCTCAAGCACATATTTAGAAGTAGTCCAGCTTTTTGTCAATGACAGCACTAGATTTTGGATGAACTGCTGTCATCTTTTGTTCCCCACAATGTCATGTTCAAAATTAGATAAAGTGTACAAGCAAATTGCATGGCTCAGCAGGGTCAGGAAAGTTACAGGGAACTACAATGTGCTTTTTCTCATATCCTAAAGGTAGAATTATGTAATTCCTTTAATAACTTTAAAAACTAGCTTTCATTAAATATTATTTAGAGTATAATGGGGATTATAAATAAATTGTTGCCTCTTTAAGCAATCCAGAGGGACATAAAGACAGATGGAGAATTGAATGTGGCCTATTGTTTTATATAGCTATGGTTTAAAAAAAAAATCTCCACTCACAATAAAATGCCTCTGCTACATGGCAGCTGTTGAATAGAGTGAGCTGAAAGCATCTTGCTAGGAAAACAAAGAAACCAACAGCACAACAATGTGAGCTCAGCTTTATAGTCTTCACATGAAGGATTTGAAACTTGGGTTTTAAAGATAGAGCTCGTAAAATAATATCAAGAAGCCTTTTTATTCTGCTACTGACTTCAACCAGGCTGCAGCTATCAAAGTTCCTTAGATTTCAAGAGCTGCATTTTAACCTCTGCCATGTGGCATGTGAACATGGCTTTAGTTAGTTTTATGACATAATTAATAGGCATTGTCAGAGACTCTCATTTCTGATCATGGGGGGTTGGCAACCTTTAGCTGCTTCCATTCCAGGCTTTGAGAAATTGGCCAGATGGTATGTCCTACCACCAAACTGCAGTGTGGAAGCCATCCTTTTTTAGGACACTTTCAAATCTCTTTTGGACAACTTCCTACTCCTACAGAAGTTGAATTAGTTACAGTTTTACATAATTTGCTACAGGTACACAGATTGTTTCTGGACTCCCTCTAAAATCTCATTGAGGTAAAAATCATTACAATAAATTATTTAATTTTTTCTCCTACATTTGGCATAGTGAGGAGGCAACATAAGATCGTGGAAAACAGTGTTTCCACTGTACGTAAAGTCCAGGCCCAGCTCCACCACGGACTTCTTGGTCCCAAGGACCGGGGTCTCAGTTGTTTCATCTTTGTTCTGATCTTTTCTATACGTAATCAATCACAAACTTTACGCTGTTTCAAAGAGACCCTTGCTTGGCTTTCACAAATTAAAATGTGTGGTTTTGAAGATTTGTGAGAGTCCTTGAAGTTCTATGACAAGTAGCAATTTTTAATTTTGCTGAGGAACAAATTTTATTTGCACACGCTGCAAGGCTATATGCAGGAAGGAGTGAGATTTATTATAACAAAATCTAGACCTCCAGTTACCATTTGTATCTCACTGAGGTCTCACGTTGTCTTTTTGTTATCATTCTCAGTAAGAATCCAAAGGGATTACTTAATTCTCTTTTTTTTTTTTTTGATATATCTTGTTTTATTTTATGGAGATAATTTATAATGCAATATTTTCTATTACTTTGAAAAATTAGTCTTTTACATAAAATGGGAATTACACATCAATTTAACTAAATATATCTCTATAATGGAAACTAGAAACAAGGACTTGTGGAAAATCCCATATGACCCATACTTTTAATTTATATTAACATTTCCTAACATCTATCTTAAGCATTCACAGATTCCAAAAGCTTTGGTAGTTTATATAAATCAATATATGCATATACTGTTTAAAATATATTCATGTTTATTCTCTAATTAACAAAATTATATATATTATAAAATTGCTTAATGAATGACATAGATTATAGTGCAATTATCTTAATAATTTCAAAATCATTTATTGATTTTTAGAAATGATTGGTATATAATCTTTTATATGACTATCATTAAGTAATGTCTCAGCCTAATCCATGATTTCACATAGAGAACTATATCAAACTTTTTAACAATTTCTCTCACTTGACAGTCATTAGGTGTCTCAATAAGCAGAGAATTTCTCTTCAGATCAAGTCTTCATACCACTGACTCCTCCCTCAGCTTCCATTAAATTAGTAGCAAATGCTATTAAATATTTTCTAACCTATGTCTGAGAACCTTATAGATTCAATTTTCTACTATCAATTAAAACATAAAAACAATCAATCTGAATCTTATTTTTAATAGAATTAAACTTATCTGTCAGGTCAGTGAGAAGTGGTACAAAGTGGTGATTAAAAGCACGGGTGTGTTGCTAGGCTGCTCTAGTTAAAATCCTGGTTCTGATTGAGATTTAAGTTTTAAATAAGCTCTCAGTGCCTCAGTTTTCTTGCCTATTGAATGAGGAAGACTCAAGTGTGTTGGAATGGTGTCTGGCCCTTGATTTATTGTTAATAATGATGCTATTAATGTCTGTGACTCTGTCATACAACGAATTAAATAGATGTGATATTTAACTGAGAAGGATGAAAATAGGATTTTCATGCTTGTCATCTTCTGGCTCTATATTACACCCACAGATTTCTTCTATCTTTTGCTTCTTCCTACTTTGCAAAAACCCCTACTTTGATAGAAAAGTCAGCAGTCCCTGGTCTTTCCCTGAAGCTGCCCTAGTTACTCCCTATCTATCAGCTCTTTCCATCTCTGTCTGCTTTCTCAGAGTCCTACTAAGACTATGGTATATACAACCACTATCTGATGATGACTGAGATAAGACCAGTGGCGGGTGGTTACAGCCTCCCGTAAGCAGAAGGACACTAATCATTTGTCTTCCAAGATGCTAACAGTGCTTCTAGAGATGTCACCTTTCTTTCTTATATTTGGGCCTGCTCTGGTAGAGGAAAACAGAAGTGGATGGGCCAGTCCAAGAGCTGCAATGAGTACAGTGAACCATCTGGAGGTCTAGAAGACTGGCTGGGGCCAGTGTGGCTCTCGTGCCTACCATGAGATCCCTGTAACATGGGACATAGGATAGACATGGAACATTACTAGGCATTACTAGGTGGAAAGCCCATGTTGTTGTCTAAGGGCTGATCTGAGTTTGGCCAGTGATGACACTGACCAATCATAATAGCTGCTGACCTTACAGAAGAAGCAGAATCCTAAAGGCCTTCATTAGACATTAATCTTTTAATTGTCTGAAGTGGTCCCAGAAGAGGGCTGAGGCAGCTAGGTGCTAAAGGCCCTGGATTCTGGGTGGGATGGGGAAGCTTGAGAGGAAGGCTATTTTTTTAACACATATAGACATATTTCTGCAACAGATAAAGCCATCTCATTGTGAGTTGGCTAAATATCAGTCCTACCTAGATTAACAATGGGATTTCCACTCTTTCCCCCTCCCTCAGGCATGGACTAGCATTCTGCTGCAATTTGGGAACCCGAAAGAATCACAATGCTTGTATCTATCTGTCTTCAGATACAGCTTGGAACACAGATGGTACTCAGCAGACACTTACTGAATGACTGTACCTACAGAAAAGAACCTGTTCCTGTTTTACGCATCCTGAAAAGTTTGGAGAACTTACTATCAGTGATGATTGAATAGATATTATGTTTGAGGTGTGCTGAACACTCTTACCAACAGTGAAATAGAGGACTAATGAAGTAAGTATAGGCTTCGAAATCAGATACATCATAATTCAAATCCCGTTTTTGTTTCTATCCTCTTTAGTGAACACAGAAAAATCATTTCTGCTCTATGAAACTATGAGACAATAATACTCGTTTTCTCATTACTAAAGATAATAATGTCTACTTTACAAACCTGTTAAAAAATTAAGAAAATATATATGAAGTATATCTAGTACCTGAAAAAAATAAATAGGTAATACCTATTATTGTCATTGTATATTGGTGTTGCTATTAACATACTGCATTAGACTGTCAGCCTTCCTTTGTCTGGGAAAGGAAGCCTTAATATTCAGGTTAATAACCCATGACTTTGATTAGCTAAATTCTGGCTTCTTTTCCATCCTACACAACCAAGTAATAAGTTAGCTGCATACTTAGAACCCTAGCCTATTTGTCTAATGATAATTCACCACACAGCACTTGACAATTTCTTTTTCATTAAAATCTAGATGTAATTAAAGAATTATTCACTAATTTTCAGAAAATGCTTTGAAGAAAAAATACAAACACAAAAAAAATATGCTGTCTGATGTATACCCTGCCCATTTGCTAAGGATATGGACCATTCTTATCACTACAGAGTATTAACACATTATCGTAATCATAAGTAGCACTTCTCTAGAAATCATAATTATTTCACTCTGTGGACCTGTGAATCAAGAGCCTAGGTTAAAGTTTCAGATCAAGATCATTTTATTTCTCTAATCATATAAATGCTTATTAGGAAAAACAGATATTCTAATACTCTGCTTTGTAAAGCATCTTTCTATCTCTAGATCTTGAATTGGCTTTAACTTGAAATGGTCCTAATATAGCAGGCTACTTTTAGGATAAAATAATAGTTAAAAAGAACTTTACTTTTTAGTTAATTTGATTTAATTTGACTGAGGGCTTTAAGGGTATGTAAAAGGAACATATTACCAAAGTTAGAAAATTAGTCTATAGTCAATAGGAGCTGAAAGTAGCAGAAGAAGTCATGGCACTTTGTCTGTAGATGGATGGCCCACCAATGGGGGTTGAAAAGCTTAATGCAGATGTTTCCATACATAATTTGGAGCCGACATTTAGATCTCTGTTATGAGATAGAGACTAAACCAACATAACCATTTGCAATTAAAAATAGTTTTAACAGTTTAGTTCAATTATATCTCAGTGTCATTTGCTCTTTCTAGAGAACCAAGAAAAAAAACATGCATGTTGAGTGTATGTAAAAGACTGTAAGAAAAGCAGAAGATGCTCTTACCATTTCTTATTAAGAATGAAGTAAAGTTCTAGAGCCCTTAAAACCATCCAATTTAAAAATCCTGTATGTGTCAATAACTTTCTTACATAGATGGGTTTCCTCTTGGACAGGTATAGCTCCCCAATGCAGAGCAGAAATTATTATTTATATCTCCTTACTTATAAAACAAATGATACCTAAATCTAAACATATGGAGAAAACTCGTCAATAAAAGGGAATAGATTATTATGAATGCTCAGCATCAGAGTATTAATAGGTGAGATCATTATTATAAAAATTAATCTAGAGTATAAAATAGCTCCAAACTTAACATCATGAGGCAAATTTTCATAAATTATGTTGCTATATTACTTTGATATATTTTTGTCATTAGGCTACTTGGAACATTTATCATTAAAATCATGATGTAGACAAATGTTTGAAAAAGAAAAGTTAAACATCAGAATGATAATACACTTTGGTCAAACAAACTTATATTCTAGACTTTGTTGTAAGTTATTTTTTAAGTAGAAAAATGCACATTTTTCTCTCTATCATTTTATAGATAATAATTCTTAAAAGCAAAGAAGATATATGATAGAACAGTGAAAGGTGAGCTATAATTAGAGGAAAATTGATGAAGACTGCATGAACTAAGAAAGAGTAGTGTGAATCTGAAAAGTAAATAAGAAGAAATGAAAAACAAGTTCACATTATTTAAAAGAATTTTCTACATTTTTAAAAACATTGGCCATTCATAAGGTGAAATATATTTGAAGATTCTTCACTGCCTCTTACTAAATTCACAGGAAATTACTCTTGTCATATGAAAGGACTCACATTTATGAATATAGTTATGCTAAAAATATTGTGAGTGAAAATTTGATAATGCTTATTAATATGAATTGTATTGCCTGACATACAATAGAAACAAGTTTATAATCTTGAACAGATAAATGGATACTCTGGTAGTAATATTACTATCACAAATTTGCACAAGCTCAAATGAGCTGTTACCTAAAGGCCTTGAGATGTTATTTATGATAAAAGATTTATGGGGCTTGTGACAAATATTTCCATTTACATATTGTAATGAAGAAAGCAAAGCATAGAAAAAGTTGTTAAAATTGCTAGCATGTCCTCTACCATGTCCTACAAATACATTGATTTATCAGTCTTTTACTGATAGAATTACGGTTAAATTTAAAAAATAAACTAGAAGTAGCATTTCCTTATCATTCTATTTTATAACTGTTCTCTAGCTTGTGAGAAAAATGAAAATTTGATGAAACTATAAACAAAATCAAGCATGTCTTTTGCTGTATAAAGTGCACCTTTGCCATTAGCCTTCTTTGTCTCTGACCACTGAATGCTCTACTTGGGATTAAAAAAATAAAGAGAAAAGTACTCAAAGTTGAGAGTATATATATGTTCTTACATGAAAAAAATGCTACAGTTTCATACTTATGCATAAGCTAATTTTATTAGAATATATGATGTTTTGTAAAAGATATGATTTTAAATATTTTAAATTTGTATCTTTTATCCAAAAATTATAGATTTCCCTACCTTATTCTCAGCTCTGTACATTGGAAAGATAATCATAAATAAAATTAAATCTTTGTCTTAAAGAATAGTAGGCGGCCATGGGAGAGACAATGCATATACACATAAAATAATGAAATATAGCAGTAGAAATTATTATATCATCAGAACTTTAATGAGTGATATAGACAATAAATGAAGTTTCATAAGAGTACGAACACATTAAAAACCAAGAAAATTATCAAAGATGAGGTCAGCCATAACTAAGTAGATTCTTCGACAACTCATATTACTGATGCTACTAAGGTTGTCCTTTCAACCAAGATGGACTAAAATGATCATCACTTTCCATGATTTGTTGGATGCTAAGAGAGGACATTTTGTCCAAATGTAATACAGTGTAATACAATAAATGTAATACAATGATATATAATACCTTATACATCTTTAGTAGAAGACTTTTTCACAATAAAAGTTAAATTTAAATATGTAAACAAACAAAAGTGTGGCCTCGGCAATACACAATGTAGTATATATATTTTAATACCAGATTCACTTCTAATTGAAGATTTTCACTCAGGTATTAGGAAACCACACAGCAGCACAAAATGGGAAAAGAAATGAGAGTTGGTTTGAGGATCCAATTTTGTTATTTAATAATGTAGCCCAAGGCAAGTTTTGATCAAATAATATAATGTCTTATGAACGGTACTGAAAAAAAGTTACAGATATGAAATAAGAAGTAACTTTGAATCTCCACTTTTTTCATCTTCCACTAAAATTCCAAGTGAAAAGTTAAAAAAAAAAAAAAAGAAACAGTAAGAGTACCAAGAGTTTTTATTTACTTATTTTTAAAATATATTTTAGTGTGAGGTTAAAAAGAAAAAATAAATAAATATGACTCTAAAGTCAGAAAGTATAAACAAATGGATACATTTCACCTAACAAAAAAATCAAAACTTCTCTCTGAAAAAACACTATTAAAAACACTCCACAAACTAGAAAACCACCTGAATCTATGTAACTGACAAATGCTCATATTATTGATAATTTAAAAGCAATTAAGGAGAAGAGAAACAACTCTTGTCTGAGAATGGTGTTCAGTGTCCACAAACTGACCCTAAGAAAAGAATTCATGTGTGAATAATTTATGTGGAAAATGCTAGAAGCAGTGGCAGAAAATAAAGAAAATGAGACAAGGAAGTGAAGACAGCTAATAAAGGAAGCATCATCACAGCAGCTACCACTGTGGGTGACAATAGCTTAATCCTAAAAGGAAACTCAAGGAAATTATATGGAACACAGGCCTAGAGTAATAAATACAAGTATTGAGGGAGGTGGGTTCTTTACCACCAATTCATGCCAGCCATTGGTGCAAAGTTGACCTAAACAGGGTTAATTCTCTGGCACTGGCAGTCTGCTATGTTAGAAGTCAGAGTGGCCTCTGTGGCTTTGGAAAATGCCCTTAGAGAAACTGATGCAAATGCTGGCAGCTGGAAGTTGGCTGGCACCCACTGGAGTGGTTAGTCTTAAGAGAAATGGTAGAGTTTCTATAGCCTCTGTTACAAAGAGCAAATGATAGTAATTCTACTAATAAAATGAACTGGTAGTTTACATTAAAAATACACAAATGTTTGATAGTCACAAAAACTAAAGGTCAATTTCATTAGTAATCAAGTCATGCACATTTTTAAATATATGGATCTTGCATATTAAAATTGTGTTCATATAAGCTATTATGCTGTACATCTTAAATTTATACAGTGCTATATGTCAGTTACGTCTCAATAAACCAGGAAAATTTTAAAAATAAAGTATTTTTAAAAGATTGATTTCTTAAAATATGAGAAAATAATCTCATGTTAATAGAAATGTAATAAAAGGTTTATAGAAACTAATAATCCAATATGTTTCATAGTGTTTGATTTACACTGACCCAAGGGTTCCACTTTTAGACCATTCTATTTACAATTGCAAATCTATCTTTTGACATGTCAATCACCCTTCTACACTTTCTTCTACATAGTATTGTTTGTTACCTTCACTAGACTATATGCCACATGAGGGCAGGAACTTTTTTCTGCTTTATTCATTGCTATCTGGATTTGTAAAAAGTGGCTAGGATCTAATAGATAGTCAGTAAAATCTGTTGAGTAAATTATTTTTCATGAAGAAATCATTAGTAATAGAAAAATTGATCACAAATAGATTTAAGTAAAGTTTATCTTGATGTTGTTTATAATAGTGAAAAAACAGAAATAACATAATTACCCAAAGAAGATGTTGTTTACATAATACATATACTACACAGATTAAAAATGATAATATGAATATATATTTTTTACATTGAAAACTGGGCATGATATATAATTGTCAACAAGATAGTTTACCAAAGAGGATACTCAATATGACTCACTTTTGGATAAAGATATATTTTTCACATAAATCTAAATCTGGAATAATATACAGAAAAATATTAACTCTCATTATCTCTGGTGGATAAAATTCACAAGTTGATTCACTATTCATAGGTGATTTTCAATATTTTTTTCTACCATGAATTTTATATCTAGTATGTGCTTTATAATCATAATATATTATAAAGCTATTTCTATTGTGAAAACATGTTGAATCTAATATTAAAAACTTGTAGTGGTTAAAAGACTATATCTTTAATTTTTACAATCCCGTGAATTGACCAAACATCAAACATACAAACATTTGAAAATGAACAAAATATCTATATATTATGTACATTAGACTTTACATTAGAGTTGCAGAATTGATAGTATGAGTGCTAAACTAGTTTTACTAACTCTTTAATGGATATATTTATGTGTATTTTGTAGGAAAAAACCCACTAAAATTAAAGTATTCTGTTTTACCTTTTCAGGGATCTGACAGAACTATTATACAAAAAATGTGACTCTCACTTCAATTATTGTCTTGATTTGTATTAATATCAACTTATATGAATATCTTGGATGGAATAAGGAAAACAAAATCCCAAGAAGGAACGCTTCCATTTTTTGTTTGTTAATGAAGATCAAAAATGTATAAATGTACTATATTTTAATAATGCCTAGAACACCAAGCAAGAGACTGTAGGTACTCACTTGAAATAGCTGGCATAATTATGTGTCTTATTTCTTACTTTAGTTTTAAGAGTAACCCATCACTGATGTTGCTGCAGTATTGCAAAAATTTTTTTAAAGAGCAGAAATTATACTATTCATGTCAATATAGTCTCCTAATCCCGATATATATTTTAACAAAATAAACAACAAACAAACGAACAAATATTTTTAAGACCTAATAGCGATGCAAAGCTAGAACTTAATTTAGGGTACACCCTTCTCTCTAGTTATTAAGTAACATTTACAGTTATATCATATTTTTAACATGACTCATTTGGTGGCAATCACAAGAGCTCTATAGATTTGTATCTTAAAATATATTACAAGATTAGCTGCCTTTAGGTGGTCATTGCAGTAACCACATATTACAAATTCTCATGACTAACCACAGAACCAGAAAAAAAGGCCTCTGCCTCATGCCCTGTGCTTAGAGGCCCTGCCTATCACAAATCCACAAAGATAAATGTGTTAAAGAATACGTGGATGTTCTGGTCACTGGGATGCAGTGCTCAGTACTTCTACATAACCCATAACATTACAAGTCCACTTTTATGACTAACACAATTTGCCCCAGGGAAACATCTCACATCCCTTTCCCTATGTCCTTAAAAATAAAGAGTGACTCCAGCCAAAGGCCATGAGGTTTGTGGTATATACTCCTGTCAACACTGGACACAGACATATTTCAAAGAAGAGACATGATTTGAGTAATGGAAGTACTTAGGAGAGGAGACAAATTAACTGTCAGATCCTTATTCTCAGGACAAATACAATACAATTTTTTTCAGCTTTATTGAAGTATAATTTACAGATTTTTATGCATATGTAACATGGAAAATAGATGTTTCGATAGACATATACATTGTGATGATCACCACAATCAAGCTAATTAACATAGCCATCACCTCACATAGTTACCACTTTATTTTGTGTTGTGTGTGGGAATGCTTGGGATTTACCTCTTGGCAAATTTCAAGTTTATAATGCAGCATCGTTACCAATAGTCACTATGCTGTACATTACAACCACAGAACTTATTCATCTTGTATAACTGAAACCATGTACCCTTTCACCAACATTTCTCTATTTCCCCAGCTCTCAACCCATGATAAACACTATTCTCTCTGCTTCTATGAGTTTGACTATTTTAGATTCCACATATAAGTGAGATCATGCAGTATTTGCCTTTCTGTGTCTGGCTTATGTTGCTTAGCATGATGACTTCCAGCTTGGCACACATTGTCACAAATGACAAGATTTCTTTTTTTAAAGCTAAATAGTATTTTATTATATATGTATATGCCACATTTTCTTTATTCATTCATCTGTTGATGGCTAGTTAGCTTGTTTCCATATCTTAGCTACCGTGGATAATGCTGTAATTAGACAAGACAGAGAAATAAAAGGTACTCAAACTGAAAAGGAAGCAGAATAAATTATCTGTTTGACAATGACATGATCACATACATAGAAAACCCTAAAGACAACAAAAAAGCTGTTCAAACTAATAAATAAATTCAGTAAATTTACAGGACAAAAATCAACATATAAAACGCAGTGGTGTTTCTATATGTTAACAATGAACTATCTGGAAAAGAAATTAAGAAAATAATCTTGTTCACAATAGTATTGAGAATAAGTAGGTAAATAACCAAAGAGGTAAAAAATTTGTACACTAAAAATTCTAAAACACTGATGAAGGAAATTAAACAAGAGACAGATAAACGAAAAGATAGTCATGTTCACAGATTAGAAGAATTAGTATTGTTAAAATGTCCATACCACCGAAAGTGATATACAGATGCAATGTGATCTCTATCAAAATTCCAATGAAATTTCTTACAGAAATGGAAAAAACAATCTTAAAACTCATATGGAACCATAAAAGACTCTGACTAGCCAAATCAATCTTGAACAAGAACAAATCTGAAGGAATCACATTACCTGATTTCAAAATATATTATGAAGCTACAGTAATCAAAACAGTATGGGATTAGCATAAAAATAAGACATATAGGCCAATGGAACAGATTAAAGAGGCCAGAAATAAATCCACACGTTTACAATCAACTTTCACAAGGGTGACAAGAACATAAATACAACAGAGTTTTACAAAGCAAGAACATTTTAGAGAATTAACTCACATCACTCTTAAATATGTAATTATGTGATATACTATGCAATTGGAATAAAATTATATTGGCAAATAGATGGACACTGAATGCTAGAATTATGTAGTTTCATTTTTATGAAAATATTTCATAAGATATAATTAATTTTTCAGATTTTAAATAAAAATTCTCTCAATTTTTTTGCTATTCACTAGTTATACTGTAATGTTCTTTAATTTTAATAATTAAAACTTGTAGAAGAAAAACATTCATTATTTTAATAATTTTAAAATTTTAGAAAAATCATTTCTGAAAACATACATGAAAAATAATTTTCATCATTTTACTTAATTTAAAATTTTAAAAATATATAACCATATTTGGTATGATTTTAAATAAATTTACTGAATAAAACATACAATGACTTTTAATTATATATGTCTTTAATTTATTACTCATGCAAACTCTGCTGGTCAATCATCAGTTTACTCAGTTAAGCATAGTAATTAAATCAGTCATTTTTTTTTCATATTTGCAAACTCCAACATATAAAAACCTTTGTATATACTTTACACATACTCTCTTAATTTTGTGGTTGTAAAGGTATAGCTTTGAAGGCACGATATCAGAGAATCTTGTATTTGAAAGTTTATTAGCTTGACATATAACTTTTAAATATTTGGAAATAAGGAGTGTAAGCCTGCATTTGTAGGGTTAGCTCAGACCCATCTTGGGGTAGGCCTGCAGATTCTGTTCCCAGGTGGCAAACTCTGCATTTCTCATTCTGCATTTAATCAAGAGTCAACCAATACCTAATCCTCAACTAATAGATCAGTACAGTGGTTTGTTTACCTGCAGATTTTAGTTTACTACTGTGTTTGACATGAACTCAAAGTATTATTTCAACCAATCCAGCTTACTTTTAGGTATTTCATGAAAACTGACTTATATCTAATACTTGTCAACAAGGTCACTTGAAAGAGAAATTATTACTTAATGGTACAACTTCAAAAGTGAACTAACTAAAATAATGAAAATCTCATGTATGAACACCTATTAGTTTTTAGTTTGTGTTTGTGTAGTACAGCAAAGAGGCACCAAGTAAACAGTTATATATTGTTGGAGAAATGTGGTCAAAACTGCTTCTTCAGAAGATGTGACTTGCACAAAATGATGAAATTCTTCAGAAAGAACATACATGATTTATTTTTCTTTCCAACATAGATAATTACATGATGATTGATTATTCTAAAAACATCCAGATTTTACCATATTTCATAGACATGCTTCCCAATAATTAGAATGCCAATATTTTGAGATGATAAACAATAGAAGGTATCTACTATAATGTTCTTTGATTGTGTCAATACTAAATATGATATATGCTTATAATATTTATATTTGGAGTTTTGTTTTTAAGAAAAAGTTACATACAAATTTCACCTCTGCTTTCAAGTGTATGAATCATTAATAACTCTACAACACTGGTGCCAAATATATTAAGTTAAACTGAAAACTACTTAGAGAAGCAAGATCAGGCAGAATCATTCATGCTCATGCCAACGTGCAGAACATATTTTGTCATATGACAGTAAGAAATAGCATGGCCTGGTAAAATGCAGGGAAATGGGACACAGGCAGGAGGACATGTACTTGGAAATAGACCCTTGAACCACTGTCCATGGCAGGGTACGCTGCAGAGTAACTGTACAACCTATTTCACTGAAAGAAAGTCTGGATTTTTCATAGACTATGAAATAGTAAAGGGTATTTCAACAGTAGTTGTATTTCTTGGATAAGAAGAAAGATGCCAACAGAGACTGGGTACCAGTCTTGACTAAGAGAATATGAATCTTAATGGGACGCTTTGTATTGCAGGGAGCAGTTGACCAGTAGACCATGTAGAAAATTGCTTTTTCTAAGAAATTAAATTTTCTTTAAAAAATCACTAGACCAGATATTATTGCATACACATACATATGTATGGAAATATGTACTAGATTTAAACTCTAAAACAGTAGAGACTATTATAGCCAGTGGGAGTATTAAGAAAATATATACAAACACACATGAATAAATACATATGCTCTAGGAATAACATTTAAAAAATATAAACCCTAGAGTTTCTGTCCTTGTTATTTTCCCTGCCCCATGTGCTCTTCCTCAACTTATTTAACTAGTCATTCTGTGTTCCTTGGGGGAGGAATGACTCAGCAGAAAAGCAATGAATTAATAAATATGGAAAGAAATCACCTTTTAATTTCTGCAGTAAATATTGGTAGATATAACCCACATGAAGAAAAGCTCTTTGAACTCCTCAATAGCTTTTAAGGATATAAAGTGGTTCTCTGATCAGAATGCTTGACAGTAACAACTAGGAACCAAGTTGGTTCCACATCTCTATGTAGATGGAACTGAGGGAGGCCTGTTAGAGAACCCCCTTCAAAATATATAAATTCTTTAACAATTTATATGTGAACAAGAAGCAATAAAATAAATTCAGTATACATATGACATTTTAATTGTTAGTTTGGACTGAACATATTCAGGCTCCAGATTAACTACTGAAAATCATTTAAAGACAGAATAACAGCTTATACCAAGGGTTTATTACTTCGTTTACAAAAGTAGGCTTTAGATCTCTATAGAACCAGGAAGGGAATATTTGAAATAAATTAAACCTAGTTGTCATATACCAAAATACACTGAGTTTTCTTTTATAGGATGACTTGCACATGGCTGGGATTTCTTATATGCTCTTGGGATTTATGTCAGCTCATGAAGCTTGCTAGAAAGTCTGTGAGTGAATGACCTTTTTTTATTTTTTGAAGTAGCTATTTCAGATAAAGCTGTATTTGCACAATAAGGACAGAAAAAGTAAAGTGCTTTGGCTTACTACATACATACACCTTATAGGTTTTACTGCCAGTTAAGTGATATAATGACTATTTTTGGCTTCTGAACAGATTACCTAGAGTACTGGACATGACCTCCTTTTTGTTACATAATAAATAGTAAAGGGGAAAAAGTTGCCAAAGCTTAGCTGAACACATTTAAAATTGGAAAAGTAAACGATTGCATTCTAGTGCACGTTCTGTCAATTTGAGACAGAACGCATCTATCATGTCCCAACAATAATTCATCATAATATGGTTCCTTTCAGCCTTTGACCAGTAATTTGGATGGGATCCTCCTAAGGGAGTGAAGTATTTGTAGATGAGGCTTCATACTATATTGATGGATCTGGTAAATTAGGGTTTGCCTTGTAGCTACTGAGCAATTGAGCTGCTGAGATTCCCTGCCCCACCCCAACAAGAGCTTTTGTGTACTTCATCGCAAACAACTACCAGAATCAGAATATTGCAACATTATAGAATTTAACAGAGATGTGCCACATGGTATTAGGAACTTTTAAAACACCTCCCAGCATGGATGAAAGAGAGTATAATTTATTTATACTTTTTTTATGAAATAGACTCACTAAATAACAACAGTCTCAGATCTGTTTAATCCACAAACAGGACAAGAAAGATCTGGTTAAAAGATTTATTAAATACTTCCACTGGGTTGAGCATGGTGCCAAGATTTTTTCATGCATTTTCTAATGTGATCCCAAAAACACCTTAAAAGGGTGTTACTGTCATCATCAAATTTCATAGGTGAGAAAATGAGATTCAAAAAGGTTAAATAAATTTCTCTAAATCACAAAGTTAATAAGTGGAAGAGGCTAGGTTGTTAATTTTTTCAATTATAACCATTTCATAGATTAACTAGTGTATATGTTAATTCATTAGCTCTATTTTAACTAGTGAGTATTTGGGCTAAGGGTTACATTCCTGGTAAAAACCATGAAGCACATTTAGCCAAGCTACTTAAAATAAAATGATACACATTTGGATGGAAAGATTATTCTCGAAAAATGATATTCACAAAATAGTTCTATGAAGGCAAAAATGGCCTAAATGGCAATCTATTGTTAAAATAGTAAAAGAAATCCTAGATGAAATCTACTTATCACTATCACGAATAGAACAATGATTCCATTGTAAATATGGATTTATTCTTGACTGGGAAAACGATTTATAATAATAGAAGGAATTTAGTGTCATGAAAGAAAAAAAAAACACAAACATAGACTTTAGACTAAATACACTTGGCTTTGCTGCTTATGAGATGTGTAAATTTGGACAAGTTACTTAACCTCTCTGAGCCAGTTTCCTCATCAATAAAATGAAGATTCAAGAAGTGAATGGCATGGTTATTGTTAGAATAGTGTTTGTGTACTAAGGCCATTGTGAAATGGTGAGTCTTCCACAATTCATATCCATCATATCATTCTCTAGAGTGAATTATTTCAAAATAATGTCTTTCTGTCTCAGGCTGAGAATCCATATGCAAGGAAAAAAGCCAGGATTTTAATAAATTTGGGAACAACACTGAATTAGAAGACACATGGTGCCTGCTTCAAATGTTCTTTAAAATGGAGACAAATACCTAAAAGAATGATATCCACAATATGCTCTTGTAGTGAAAAGTTATATTAGTGAGGGATAGGGGAAGACTATAAATAAGAAAGGGGAAAAAATGATCTTCTCAATTTTAGGCTTATGCTACAGACTTCATTTTTGTCAGTCCTCTGCTACTTTTTCTAGGCCTGATCTACCAAGAAAGATTTTTAGAAGCAGTTTTAAAATAAAATTAAATAAATTTTACTAGATTAAAAAGAAAAGAAAAAATTCTGTATTTTTAGAGTACCTATGCAACTCTAAGTTTTGATAAACCAATATAATTGGAATTTGAATTTATGTTATAGCTTATGGAATCAGCTTTGTCAGTTTATGCTCATATGCTCCATGTATTTTGGTATATGACAACTAGGTTTAATTTATTTCAAATATTCTAAAAATATTTGCTGAGTACCTAAATATGTTGGATACTGCTAGCTACAAGAATATCAGTGATTAAACAGTTCACATTTTAATGGGAATGGATATTAATTGCATAAACTATGATAAGTACTGCAAAAGAAAAGTTAAAGCTGCAATGTGAAAAATTAACATAAAATCTGATACAGATTGTAAATTTAGAAAGGCTTTTTGGAGGAAAGGACATTATATTTTTGAAAACCATGAATGAGAGGTCGCAAAATAAAAAAGTAGAGGGAATATGAAAAGGCTATATACTATTTGAGTCCAACTATTTGACATTCCAGAAAAATTAAAATTCTAGAGACAGTAAAAATAAGTAGTTGGGGAAAGGGAGGGAGGAATAAATAGGGAGAGCACAGAGGACTTTTAGGGCAGTGAAACTACTTGTTATGATACTATAATGGTGGGTATATGTGATTATAAATTTGTCCTAACTCATAGAATGCACACCATGAGAGGTGAACCCTAATGTAAATTATGGACTTGGATGATAATGATGAGTCAAATGTAAGTTCATCAATTATAAAAAATGTACCACTCTGATGGGGGATTTTGATAATGAGGGAGGTTATGTGTGTATGAGGACAGAAGATCCATGGAAACTATCTGAAATTTCTAATCAATTTTGCTGTGAACCTAAAACTACTCCAAAAAATTGTATTAAAAGGTAGAGGGAAGAAGGTTCAAGATGCATAGGATTGGGCACAGTGCCTCTTCTAACTTCTACTACATTCTCACTTAGGAGCCTAAATTGATTACTTTGATCACTATTCCATCATTTTAATAATTACTTCTTTTCTCAGCATTCCACTAATATGTGTTAATATATAAATATATATATAAAATATAAAATATAATATTTTAGTTAAAATTAATAAATATTCAAATAATACTTAAGTCTATAAACTTCTAAATTTCCCATCTGACCTTCTAACTTCTCCCCATTCTTATTCTAGTGAACTTGATAAGAATTGTATTCTAAGACTGAACTCTCAGCTCTCCTTTCTTTTATGTTCTCGTTCATTCTCAGAGCACCTACTACCACCTCCATGTCACAGCTTTCTCTATCACTCTACTAAATGCTCCATAGCAGTTAATGCTGTTGAGAGAGAGAGAGAGAGAAAGAGAGAGAGAGAGAGAGGGAGAGAGAGAGAGAGAGAGAAAATATTTTCTTCATCTAAAACTGGTAATTTAACAGTATCATAAATTTGCCCAGCGAAGCACTGTAATGAGTCAAAATATTTCTATGTGGAAAAATATCAAACATCATCTCCAATTTCAGAAAGTTCAAAACTTAAAATTTTGGAAGAAAATTATGACTTTTCTAATCTCCTATTAATTCCTATAATAGGACAAATGAAACTTGTGAGCTAAGAAGTTTACACCACCGTTTTTCAAACTATCTGTGATTGAAGAGCCATGTTTTAAAATCTCTGGTCCATGTTGCAGACTAAAATTCTTACAAAATAATAATAAAGCAAATTAATAGAAAAATGATCATGCCTTTGGATTTCAAAGCAATGTTAAATTGCTATTAATATTTCTAAACAATTGCTCTCAGTTTCTGTTCCCATCTGGAAATAAAGAGTTCACACACCAGATTTGGTACTCACATCACACTTTAAAGAGCAGTGTTCTATACACCCCTGCTATAGTAACTTCTCTAAATTTTGGGCATTCCTTAGCAAACACATCTTAATACCTGGTTTCCATAATTCCACAGCCTCGTTTTATTAGAAAATAACCATATAAAAATAAAATAATTAGCCAAGAATAAAGAAATAGCTATCTTACATTCAAATTTCTAAATATAACTTGAGAAGGCAATGTATCAGATGAGAAAGTAAACTAAGTGAAAAAATAAAAAATAATTGATTTTAAATGATCACAATAGTAAAAGTAGTAAAAATTTATCAGACAAGCAATAATAAGAACAATCTGATAAAATATTTGATATAATGAACTGTCCTCATTTTCATTTTAGAAAATATCTGCTATAGGGAACATAATTTTACTGATATACTTTAATTGCATTTAACAATTTTGAATATATAGGTTTATTTTAGAGATTGATAAAAGATAAATACAAATTTATATGTTTCACATTTTATAGATTCTTAAAAATTCATAGATGACTAGTTAAGGATCCCTAATAAAGTAAAAAATAAAATTTTTCTTTGTATAAGTTCAAATATTATTTAACTTTGAATTTCTGATTTGTTACATTGTTTTTAGTAGCATCAGTTGAGATTTTTAAATACTAGAAGATTTAATGTGCAAATCTTCAGGAAATGAACTGATTATGATTTACTAATTTCTCATATGATCATTTTTTAGAATGCATTCATATAAATGTTCTGTCATTGTATATTGTGCCAAATGGGACCATAAATAGGTCTATCTTATGATGATACTGGGAGGATAAACTTCAGTAAGTTAGGTGAAGTCCTTAGCTTAATGCCTAAGAATATTTAATACTCAGTATATTCTACCCAGTGATATCATCATCATTATTCTTACTATGTGCTTGTGCTAGAAATTTAAATCCAGAATACCAAAGAAAGAAATAAAAAATTAACAAAAGTAAACAAATTTTGTAAATACAAATAATTACAGATATCAATGATCTAATTTAATATAATGTTGCTTAAATCATTGATTCAGTCAACACATATATCTAAAATTTTTATAAGAGGGAATAGTAAACAATGGTTACTTTAAATATGGCATTTTTATAAGAGAAAAAGTAAACTTTTTCTTGCATAGAAAGGCTTTCTCCTCCAATTAGAAAAATCTTTTATAGATAAATCAAAAACTTCAGAAATGAATATATATTGAAAAGCTTAATGTCTTTAACTCTAATATTTAAAATAATCACCATTAAAACAATACAAATCCTTGTCAATTCCAAAGACAGTTTTGTATTATTGGCCTTTTTCTGGAAACTATTCATTATTTCTGAGTGGTGTTAGTCTTCTTACCCACAGACCTGCTGATTCCTGGAATGTATTATTTGATGCCATTCCAAAGAGCATGTAAAAGAGACAAAACTGAAACAGTAAGGAACCCCTTGAAATATGGTGAATTTCTACTCTTAAAATTTGCCACTAATTCCATAGTTAATAGTCAAAATAACTACGTTATTACTCAATTTAAAACACCACTAACATAATGCATCCTACATGCAAAATTCCTGATGCTGTTATTAAAACAGTATACCATGAATTAAATAAACTTATTTATATGTGTGACTATATTTGATGTGACAGTAAGTAAATACATTTGACTTAGTATATTCAAATGGGAAAATGGAAATAATAGTAATTTTTGTCATTAGACATATTTATAATTTATTAAACACTGTAGCAATCATTTTTCCAACTATTTTATCCTTTATCTCATTTAATACTCATGAAAAAAAAATGTAGCTACAGTTAATTTTCCCATATCACAAATAAGAAACTTGCACATAGAAAGCTTAAGTATTGTTTAAAGTCACTCAGGTAAGTGGTAGAAGAATCAAGATTTAAGCTTGAAGTCATCTGCTTCCAAAGCTCATGCTTTTAACTACTAAGCACATTGCCTTCCACAAGGAGAATAAAATTAATGGCAATCTGATATGTGCCTGGCACTTCACATATTTTCTCATTTTTTACAGATGAAGAAATTCATAGGAGTTAAGCTACCTCTAAGTGTTAAGTTCCAGGGTTCTTTCTCAAAGTATCCTCTATGGATCACCCATATCATAGTTACCAGATACTGTTTTAAAAGTTAGATTCTTGATTATTAGTTCCAGAGATATTGAATTGATACATCTGAGGGAAGACACTTGTAATAAGTTACCCTGTGAGTTACTTTAGAGAGAGACTGAGAACGAGAGAGACTCTGAAAGACAGAGTTTGATGAGAAGCTTTCTTGTTTTTCAATTCATTGTTTCCCATGAGAGAATGAGATATTCATATATTGGGGGAAAAAAAAAGGGTAAAATTTAGTCTCCAGACATGCAACATTAACATGTGACCCTTTAACTGATTCACATTCAGGACAAAGGATAGACATTTAAATAATATTTCCTTAAGAAATGCCTTTTAAATGTTCTGATGTTGAAGTGTCACTAATATTTACAGAAATGAGGATAATAAGATACTCCAAAATTTCTTGGTTTTTGGTTAATGAAACTTAAAGAGCTAGAGTTTTAGTTATATTTCTGTTCTTCCATAGAAAATTCCCTTTCCAAATGCTGTTTATAAAGTCAGAAAAGAAATTAAGCCAATTTAAAAATATATAATAGTTGGCATTTTTATGTACTTACTACAGGCCATAAATTGTTAATTCCTTATGAATTAGGTAAATTATTACCACCGCTTTATAAATGAGAAACCTGAGTGTGACCAAGATGATAAAGATAGTATTAGAGCTGGGGTTCAGACTCAGGAATATCTGATTCCAAACACCTAAATTATGGCAGCTCCATTCCATCACCAACAGCACAATCACCACCACCTCCAGCATCACCACAACCATGACCATGACCACTACCATCCCATCTTTTGCCTGTGCTTCTGAAAAAATCAGTTGCCAGAGCACAACTGGAATGATGGTAACTATGGTAAAGACAGGAGGATAAAATTCAAAATACACACTCTCAAAACTACTGATTCAGCATATCCCATAGTGGAAACTAAAAATATATATCCTAACACTCCCCAGGTAATTCTTACAGAAAGCAAAATGAAAGGACCAATATACTATGGAATCGTGATTCAATTTATATGAAGGTATTTCAATTATTAAAATACTTCAACAAACATTTTTAAGGCTACAAAAGTATAAACAGATGGGTAAATATAATATCTTTTAAGTATAGATGCAGTTGTTTAACCTTTTGTACTTTGTGGCATTTGGAACAGTATGACCTAGTGTAATTTCCAAGCAAGTATACAGTAAAACTTCACTGTAAAAAACAATTAGATTTATAAGGAATAAATGATCCCCAAAGTATGGATCTATTTGCATAATTTAGGACAAAGAGAACAATACAATGTAAATTGACTTTCAAAATTTTGTATTTGTTCTTACAGTTAAAACATGTTAATAAGAGAGCCTTATTAAAATTGTATCATACTTTGACATGGCACAGGAAAAAACTTAGGTTAATAATTTTTTCAAACCTTCTATTCCTTACATTTATTTGCATCATACAACTACATGCCAAACCAAGCATAACATGGGCATTTTGACATTCTCATACTTCATACAAGGACATTTCAAGTGAAGAAAATTTGGAAAATGATGGCAGGTGTCTACATTTTACCATCCTCTCATTACTCTCCACAGGTCCCCAGACTAGCCATTTGAAACTAATTCATTAATTACCTAATGAATTGTGCACATATGCTCAATGATACAATGGGAGGATTGTTCTCTGTTGCATTTTTTTTTTTTTGATGCAAAGGGGACAAAAAGTAAAAAGAACCTATTTGTCCCTCAAAGAATGAAAAACAGTGGTATATTCATATAACAGGATGTTATCAGCAATTAAAAGTAATAAGCAAAATCTACATGGATGCAACTAAAAAATAATTGAGTAAAAAAAAGACAGCTACCAAAAGTTAATACATTGTATATATCAATTATGCAAAATATTACATAAAGGAATAATATATAATGGATATTTGGTGACTGATTTAAGAACAAAGAAGAGGCTATCAGGAGTTAAAAATGGGTTAAAGCAGTCAAAAACAAAGTAAAGAAGGAGAGTCACAGAGATATATGTCATATTCTGAGAATGAGCGTTAGTCCATAAAAACACTGTCAGGAAATGAGGCTGAAAAGACAGAGAGTGGCCGGATTATGAAACTTTCTAATGGCTGTGCAAAGGACTTTGGATTTTACTCTATTGGAAATGGAGAGCCAGAGAAATGATTAAATAGGAAGGTAAAATGATCAGATCAGTGCCTTATGAAGATAACTGTGACTGTCACATGAAGAATTTGGTAAGAGAAGTTGAAGCCTGTTGCAATAATCCAGATATAAGATATTAAGTGACTCTGAGAACAGAAAGAATGACTTTAGGAGAAGTTGTAGTGATCAAATTCGCAGGCTTTTAAATTCACAGAATTGAAAAATGAGAAACAAATAAAGAAGATGAAAGATGACACCAAGATCTCTACTTTGAAATAATAAGTAGGGGCTACTGGTCAAGATGTTGGAATAGGTAAACTCTGTGCTCACCTTCTCCCAAAACTACATCAAAATTACAACTAAACTACAGAACAACCACTATTGAGAATTACCTGAAGTCTAGCTGAAGTCCTGTAATTAAGTACATATAAAAGAAGCCACATCGAGACTAGTAGGAGGGAAGGAAACACTGAATGGGTTGGCCCTATACCTACATGTGGCAGCTAAAAATTGGGAAGACTATCTCAGCTATGGAGGATCCTCCTTCCCTGCCCCCCCCCCAGGAAGTAAGGGTCTCGGCTCCGTACCAGGCTCCCCAGCCCAGGATACCAGTACTGAGAAGAGAAGTCCACATAAATTTTGGCTGTGAAAAACAGTGGAGATTGTGGTTGAGTGAGACAGAGGCTGGCTGGAGTTTCAGCCATTCCTCTTAAAGGGGGCACACACAGACTTACTTGGTAACAGACTCACTCATTCTGAGCTCTAGTGCTGAGGCAGCAGCTCTAAAGACACCAGGAACATATGGAGAGGGACTGAATTGTCTGCCTTCAAAACATGAATTGGAGGGGCAGCTTTCCCCCGGGGTATTGGAAGAAACCATTGTTCCTATGTTGGGGCCTCCTTGCTACTTAACCTGGACTCACAGGTGGGCACAACATCTGAGTCTCCATCAACCTGGTTAATACAGTTCACTCCACCCTGCTGATTCCCTGAGACTCTGTCCCACCCAATTTGCAGGCCCGACCAAGCCACTTCTAGTGGCTTTCCAATATAAATGGCCTCTCTTGGCTCATGCTTCAGACTTTCCTAAAATCTCTCAGAGGTTCACAAACCCCAAACAGGCAATATCTGGTTTCGCTATGCCCCATACCCCTTCCTAATCAGGCTCAAGCCCAGCACTAGTAGCAGCCAGACTCGATTTGAAACTTAGCCTCCCCCATGCATCTCCAAGCCGAGCACAAATGACAACCATCTGCAGATCATTCTATAGCTCCTACCAGGTGGCTCTGGGAAGGGCATAGGAAGCAGCTGATCTTGGCCTACACCAGTGTCCCTCTCAAAAGGCCCCAGAACCAACATACCTGGTGGCCAGCTTCAGATCACACCAGACCACTCAACCACCTTCACAAATGACACATCCAAGGGGTAGACTTGGCAGGCACCAGAGCCCCACCAAAGCAAATTCTGCTCTGTAGAGCCATCTCCTGCACAATAGCTCTTCCCCTGTAGTCATAGCCATTCTCACCACCAATTAGTCTGAGGGTAAATCCCTCCTATTGACATGCAAAAAGCAACCAAGGCTCAACTACAACAGGTGGGTACTCACAAACCATACAAGGGATACAGCTGGAGCAGCCGGCTCAGGTGACAAAGCAGGTCATGCACTGAGCCCCATAGGATGCCTACTACAAGAGGCCACTATACCAAGACCAGGAGACATAACAGCTCTACCTAATACATAGACAAACACAAGAAGACAATCAAAATGGGAAGACAAAGACACATGCCCCAAATGAAACAGAATAAAGAAAGGATCTTAAAAGCAGCAAGAGAAAAGCAATTAGTTATCTACAAGGGAGCTCTCATAAGCTGATTTCTCTGGTCTTTTTAGGCCAGAAGGGATTGGCACAAAATATTCAAAGTGATGAAAAGTAAAAACCTACAACCTAGGTTTACTCTGTGAAGCTATCATTTAGAATCGAAGGCCAGGTAAAGAACTTCTAGACAAGAAAAAGCTAAAGGAGTTTATCACCACCAAACCAGTATTATAAGAAATGTTAGAGGAACTTCTTTAAGAAGAAAAAATATATAAATTTGAATAATAAAATGGCAATAACTATACATCTATTAATAATTACTTTAAATGTAAATGAATTAAATACTCCAATCAAAAGACATAGGGTGGTTGGATGAACAAGAAAACAAGATCCCTCTACAGGCCGACTACAGGAGACTCACTTCAGATCAAAGGATGCACACAGACTGAAAATAAAGAGATGGAAAAAGATAATTCATGAAGATAGAAACAAACAACAAAAAAACCTGGGTAGCAATACTTACACCAGATAAAAAGACTTTCAAACAAAGGCTATAACAAGAAACAAAGAAGGACCCAGTAATTTCACTTCTGGATATTTATCCGAAGAAACGTAAAATACAAATTTAAAAAGACATATGCATCTATATGTTCATTGCAGCAGTATTTATGACAGCTGAGATTGGAAGCAACTGAAGTGTCCATCAATAAATGAATGGATAAAGAAGAGGTGATATGTGTAGGTATGTGCATATATATATATATATATATATGTATATATATATATGAAATATTACACAGCCATAAAAAAAATAAAAATTTGCCATCTGCAACAGCATGGAAGGACCTAGAAGATATTATGCTAAGTGAAATGTCAGATAGAGAAAGACAAATATTATATGATTTCACTTATATGTGGAACCTAAGGAAGAATTGAACAAATAAAACAGAAACAAACTCAGAGATACAAAGAATATTTTGATGACTGCCAGATGGGAGGGGGTTGGGGAAATGGGTGAAAAAGAGGAAAGGATTAAGAAGTACAAATTAAAAGTTACAAAGTAATCCTGGGGATATGAAGTATAGCATAGGGAATATAGATAATAAAAAAAATATTGTAATAATTAAATATGGTGTCAGAGAGTACTAGATTTATTGTGGTGATCACTTCATATGTTATTTAAATGTTTAATCATTACGTTTTATGCTTGAAACTAATATAACATTGTATGTCAACTAAATTGAAAATAAAAAAAAGAAAAAGAAAAAAAGAAAAAGAACAATTGGGATTTTATGGGGAAGCAGTGTTTGCATTATCAGCAGGTCTTTCAGGAACAGACTAGGTCTTAGGAAAAGACTAGAAACATTTACCCAAACCTAATAAGAAAGGGGATAGTATAAAAAAGTTAGATTAAGTGGTATAAAATTGAGAATGAAGTTGTGGTACCTGAGAAGAAAATAGTGTAGAACAGAACTCTGGCATACATCTATAGACTGATATTTAAGCAGCAGGTAAAGGAGAAGGAGACATCATGAAGGACAGAATACATGAGAGAAATGAAAGAAATCAAGAGAAAGTCTTGTTTCATAAACAAAGAAAACATGTACTTGGCAAATAAAGAAGTGACTAGCTAAATGTAGTTTAAGGATCTTTCCAGACATTTTGATGGCTATTTAAGTGGATTTTTAGTTAGGAAAATACTTCACAAACTCTGACATAACTAGTCAATAAAAAACATATATACAGATACTCTAGTTGGTCCATGAACTATTAAAGGTCATGAGGATGACATAGATTATGGTCTCATGTGCAATGTATTAAAAGGTAAACGTCTGAATGAAGTGACTAACAATACTTCTATTAATGATATAATCCTGTAGAATCAGACATGGGAGTATGGTTTGAAGAATAATAAGGAAGCCAGAAATATACTAACATAAAATGGAGTTTTGTATCATCACTGATGCTCTTTTTAATTTTCATCGTAATTTTCCTTTGAAAGTTGAAGTCATTACAATGCTAATGATATTATAAATATTGAAAGTCATAGAAAAGCTACTGTAAATGTGCAGTAGCCAAGTTCAAATAATTTATATAATGCAGTGTTTCTTAGAATAAAACTTTAAAACTCTTTCTCAATCTAAATAGTGCAACTAGAGAAAGCATACAAGTAAAACAATAAGCTTTAGACTACAAAGCATTTTTCTGCAGCAGATTGAGAACTCACATTATGCTATTTTCTCTTACTCTGATAAATTTATTCTTGACCTTGCCTATTATTAGATAAGAAATCACTGTGGAGAATTGCAGTTAACACAGCTATGAAACTTTAATAATATCTTTCCTTGTTACAAGTGGTATGATTTTCTGTCATTACCAAGATAGCTTAGATTGAGATATGAAGGCAGATGCACTGACACATTAGATAACCATATACTGCTTAAAGGACACAGGAGTAGTTTCAGAGGAGGGGAAAGAAGCTTCACAACAGATCCCACATCATGTCATCAATTACAGACCTGTCACACTAATGATTAAAAAAATGCAGGGAGCAGTGACAACAGAAACATTCATCTTGTTCTCTGGAAATGGTGTACCTGAACCCCACTGTACTCTGTCTTCTGCTACCTCTCTCCTCCCTGACTTTTGCTCCCCATGACAGCAAATGGGATCATGAGAATGCAGCCTATCTATCATCCTTTTTTCCTGAAAGGCACCTTGACTGCAGTTAATGACTATAATAAGACCAAACAAAAGATACCATACCCTAAGCCCTTATATTCAGTTTCAGTGAAAAGGGGCTCACTTGAGACAAAAAAAAAAAAGTGTTAGAAAGACTGCACTGGAAAGGCAAACATTTTTGTACCAATGCACTTAATTTTCAGGTCATATACGTCTATCAATATTCAGGTAGGAAATGTGTCTAAAAAGTAATAGGACTGAATTTTCTGTGGGGATTATGCAAAAACAACAGTATATGTTATGTATACATTCTACTGTGAATAACTGACATAAGTGGAGCCATTCTGAAATAGTGCCAGAGCAGCCATTCCAGAGGAACTGCTTGCACATCTTGCTCCTTAAATATTTGAAATGTTTAAACTGAGCAAATTAACCTCTGGATTGACCAAACCAACATTATCTTACAAGCGACTGTTTGCAAAGCTAACAGGAAAAGCAGACATCCACCACAAGCACTGACCATTATGGACTCTCTGAAGATAGAACTAAACCGATACAGCTAAAGAGTAACTCAGATTTTTTAACACCAATAGAAATTCTTTTTTACTATTCATGCAATTATTTCCCTTCCTTTTTCTCATAAAAATTCTCACCTTTACCCTCTAATTGGGGCACATTTGGGTTTATGCCTGAATCTGTGCCCTGAATTTGAATTCTGTAATCTCAAATAAATCCTGTTGTCTCTCACTGTTTTTTTTTTTTATTTTTAAGTTAACACTATATACTTATAAACTTGGATATGCAGGCCTTGTATTTATCAGTAACACTTTATTTTGAACTGCATGTTAACAGTGTTTCCCAACATTAAAGCAAAACATTTTTAAACAAAAGAAAACAAAAATGAAAAAAATATTCTTTAGAACATTAAAAAAGAAAAATTCTATGCAGCAGCTATTGCTGCTGCAGCTGCTGCTACTACTGCTGCTACTACTACTACTACTACTACTACTACTACTACTACTATTATTGTTGCCACTACTTTGACTGCTGCTGCTGCTGCTGTGATAGTTACATGCCAGGCACTGTTAGGCATATTCAATTATTTCAATTATCAAAAAAACTAGAGCAGTTGTTGTTATCTCCATTTTACAGAGTAAGAAACTGAGTCCCGAAAAAGTTAAATTTGTACAACTAATAATTCCAAAGTCTTCTCTTTACATCAGTATTAGAAATGCTAGGGTATATAAATATTAATACAGGCATACCTCATTTCATTGCACTTTGCTTTATTGTACTTTGCAGATATTGCATTTTTTACAAATTGAATGTTTGTGGCAACCCTTTTTTGAGCAAATCTTTCGCCACCATTTTCCAACAGCATTTGCTCATTTTGTGTCTCTGTGTCACATTTTAGTAATTCTCACAAAATTTCAACATTATTATTATATTTTTTATGGGGATCTGTGATCAGTGATCTTTGATGTCACTATTGTAATTGTTTCTAAGGCACAACAAACTATGCCCATATAAGAAAGAGAACTTGATTGATAAATGTTGTGTGTGTTCTGACTAGTCCACTGACTATTTCTGCATCTCTCTTTCTCTCTTTTGGCCTCCCCATTCCCTTACATAAAATAATATTGAAATTAGGCCAATTAATAACCCTACAATAGCCTCTAAGTGTTCAAATGAAGGAAAGAGTCACGCATCTCTCACTTGTAATTAAAAGCTTGAAATGATTAAGCTTAGTGAGAAAGGTATGTTGAAACCAAGGTAAACCAAAAACTAGGCCTCTTGTACCAAACAGTTAGCCAGTTTGTGAATACAAAGAAAAAGTTTCTTGAAGGAAACAAGATAATTAATGAAGGACTACTCTAAATATCCAACTTTCAATGTAGATCAAACAGCCTTTTATCAGAAGATGCCATCTAGGACTTTATACCTAGAAGTCAATGCCTGGCTTTAAAGCTTCAAAGAACAGGCTGACTCTCTTGTTAAGAGCTAATGCAGCTAGTGATTTTAAATTGAAGCCAGTGCTCATTTATCATTCCGCAGATCCTTGGGCCCTTGAGGATTATGGTAAATCTACTCTTCCTGTGCTCTATAATTGGAACATGGAGATGTAGGAGATTAATGTCATTTTCATGCCCGCTAACACAATACTCATTCTGCAGCCCATAGATCAAGGAGTAATTTTAACTTTCAAGACTTATTATTTAAGAAATACATTTCATAAGGCTATAGCTGCCACAAATAGTGACTCCTGTATGCCATAGTTATTCTGATAGATCTGAGCAAAATAAATTGAAAATCCCTGAAAAGAAGTCACCATTCTAGATGCCATTAGAAACATTATTATTTATGATAATCGGTCAAAATAACATCATCAGGAGTTTGAAAGAAGTTGATTCCAACCTTCATGGATAACTTTGCGGGGTTCAAGACTTTAGTGGAGGAAGTAACTACAAATGTGATAGAAATGGTAAGAGGACTAGAATTAGAAGTGGAGTCAGAAGATGTGATTGAATTGCTACAATCTCTTGATAAAACTTTAACGGATGAGTCATTACATCTTATGAATGCACAAAGAAAGTGGTTTCTTATGATAGAATCTATTGGTGAAGATGCTGTGAAGATTGTTGAAAGGACAATAAAAGATTTAGAATATTACAAAAACTTAGTTGATAACACAGTGGCAATGTTTGAGAGGATTGACTAATTTTGAAAGAAGTTCTTCTCTGGTAAAATGCTATTAAACAGCATCAAATGCTGAAAAGGAGTTGTTCATGAAAGGAAGAGTCAATTGATGTGGCAAACTTTATCATTGTCTTATTTTAAGATACTGCCATGACCATTCCAACCTTTAGCAACCATCACCCTGATCAGTCAGCAGTCATCAACACCAAGGTAAAACCCAGCACCAGCAAAATGATTACAACTCGCTGAAAGCTAATGATGGTTAGAATTTTTAGTGATAAAGTATTTTTTCATTAAAGGTTTTTTTAGACATAATGCACACAATATACTACAGTGTAGTGTAAACATAACTTTCATATGCACTGAAAAACCAAAAAATTTGAATGACTTGCTTTATTGAAATTCATTTTGTTGTAGTGGTCTGGAACTGAACCCACAGTATCTCCAAGGTATGCCTGTACAACCCATTTCTAATGAGTTATAATACAGTAAAAGAAGTAAGCAATATAAAATATGTCTACAAATAGCTATGACATAAGGTAATAACTTAATGAAAGTGTGATGAAGGGTATATAGATATATAGTGAAAAGACAGGAATTTTAGGGGTGGATCTCAGAAGAACATAACTAAGTCAGTATGTATTTGAACTGCCTAAAGCAAAAAGAGAGTTAGTTACCTTCTCTAGTCACAGGAAGCCATGTGATAATGGTGGATATAAGATACTGAAAAACTGTAAATCATGTTAAAACCCACTGGTGGAGGGAGGAAAGGCAACTTGTTACTGGGTTCTAATGTGCTAATATTTAACTCTTCCAGTTACCTCTATATTTGTAACAGTTTCTGAACCTGAACCTGACAAACCTACACTGTATATAATACATCTTAATATCTAAAAAAAAAAAATCACACTTGTGATGCTTTTCAGAAATGAGTGGATTAGAGTGTCAAGGTTTATTTTAAGTAGGAAAAAGAAACCCTGACATATTCTATCTAATAAGCAAATTCAAGCTACCTAAATAGGAAATTTATAAGAAAAAAATGTTATAGTTGACATTACAAGTGTAGTAGGTAAAATCAGCTTAAAATGAACAATAGAATTTACAACCTTAAATAAAAAGGCAGGTATTTCACAACAAACATTTTAACATGTAGTCTTCTATGATGAATATTTATAGTTTCATAGTAATAAGTCAACAGCCCTTGGGACTTTATAAATAAATGATTCAATATTACTGGAAAGATCTTTGGCATTCATAGACAATAGATTTAAAGAAAAATGCTAATTTATGATAACTAGATAAAAATAAACATGTATTTAACTTAAATATTTTTGTAATGATATGTAAATATTCACTAATTTTTTCTTTGTCTAAACGGATGTAATGACTTGTTTAGAGCTTGTCTTAAAAGCACTTAGAGTCTCCCATTCTTTCAAGAGTCTTCATTAAACTGTCAACTGAGGCTTGTAGCCTCTGGCTTCAGTTACATTTTCTACCAGAATTAAATTTAAAAAGATGAGGATTTATATTGTTTTTCTTTCAACATTGACAGAGTCCCATAACTAAGTATGAAAAGAAAGTGCAGAAACATATGTGATTTTTCTATTATATCCTATCTCTTTACTGTGGTATATGAAACATTTCTAGCATTTTGTGATATATATACACAAATATTTTAAAGTGTATATTTTTGTAATTGGTTTATATAATCTGAATGAAATTTCTTGTTTTGTGTTTTAAATTTAAAGTTACTTGAAAAGATGAGTTAGTTCATCATAAATTTAAAATGTGAAGTAGTTTATCACAAATTTACTCTAAATATCCATAAGGACATAACATTGGCCAAAAGGGTTTAGTACAATTTATGCATACTGTAATGTAACCTGATTAAATCCTTCACATTTAAAATAGATCTTTTTCTCTGAAGTTTATGTTAATTGACTTAATCACTCATTAGTGACCTCTTCTCTGATCTTCTCTAATGCTTATCATTTATACAAAATTTTTTTTATGTGAACCCGTCTTTTGCTAAGATAGGTCTGTTCCTCTAACCAGAACGAAAGTTCTTTGAGGACGATCATGCCTTACTTTTTTATATTCCCAGTTATAGACAGTAACAGGTCATTCAAATAATAGAGGTTCATGAAATGTTTGGGTTTTTGTTGTTGTTTTGTTTTGTTTTTAAGATTTAATAGTAAGAAAAAAAAGAGAAGAAAGAGGAGGAAAAGAAAGAAAGGGCAGAAGCTGATTATCTAGAAAACATGTCATTAGAGGAATATTGATTCAAAATGTGGCTCATAATATTCAGAACATGAGAGAACAGACTTTGGTTAGTTTGGAAAGCTGACATGATGAGCTATAAATTGGTCAAAACAGCCAAAACTACTAATGCAATAGTCATATTTTACTTGGGTATATTTATTCCACATATACTTTTATGGAGCCCAAATTCAATTTTTCACACTTTAAACAGAGCAGCATAATGAATAGGATGGTGCTAAATGCTCTGCAATCAATCCTTAAACACGTGCAGAGCTCTGGAATGAGTGAACATTCAATTTTCCATACTTCAAATCATCGCTTCTGTCTACCTTCAACTATAACACACTGTATTGCTATCGATGACATTATTGCTAGTTTTGAAGAGATTATCCAAAGCAGGTATTCATTCATTCTCATATTTAAAACATTTATTGTTTCCAATAATTTTGATCTAAATCTTTAAAATGTTACACAAAACAAAATTCTCAATATATGGATGATGATAATGATACATTTAGGGGAAACAAGGTGCAATAGAAAGCATTTGATTAGAAATTTTTAGTTTTACTCTCAGCACTGCCACTAAACAATCATAATGACCTAAGATAAAGTCACTCAACCTCTTGATCTCAATTGTCCCAACTATTTATTGATAGCACTGAAGTATACATTCTCCAAGGTTTCTATGAAGTCTAAGTTTCTATGATTATATGAATTAATTATATTTACAAGCCTGAGAGCAACTTGGTGAAAATTTAAGGCCTGCCAGCTTAATAAAAGCTCTGGGGCTCCACTGAGTTGATGCAGCCAAAAAACGTAGAAAAGAAAGAGAAGAGAAGAGAAGAGAAGAGAAGAGAAGAGAAGAGAAGAGAAGAGAAGAGAAGAGAAGAGAAGAGAAGAGAAAGAGAAAAAAAAGAAAAAAGAAAAGAAAAAAAGAAAAGAAAAGAAAAGAAAAGATGGAAAGGAAAGGAAAGGAAAGGAAAGGAAAGGAAAGGAAAGGAAAGGAAAGGAAAGGAAAGGAAAGGAAAGGAAAGGAAAGGAAAGGAAAGGAAAGGAAAGAAGAAAAGAGAAAAAAGAAAAGAGAAAAGAAGGAGAGAAAGAGGGAGGAAGGGAGGGAGGAAGGAAGAGAGTGAAGGAGAAAGAGGGGGGAGAGAGAAAGGGAGAGGGAGAATCTAGGAAGGAAGGAAAGAAGGAAAGAAGGAAGGAAGGAAGGAAGGAAGGAAGGAAGGAAGGAAGGAAGGAAGGAAGGAAGGAAAGAAAGAAGGAAGGAAGGAAGAAAAGAAGGAAAGAAGGAAAGAAGGAAAGAAAAAGAAAGAAAGAAAGAAAGAAAGAAAGAAAGAAAGAAAGAAAGAGAGAGAGAGAGAGAGAGAGAGAGAGAGAGAGAGAGAGAGAGAGAGAGAGAGAGAGAAAGAAAGAAAGAAAGAAAGAAAGAAAGAAAGAAAGAAAGAAAGAAAGAAAGAAAGAAAGAAAGAAAGAAAGAAAGGAAAGAAGGAAAGAGGGAAAGATGGAAGGAAGAAAGCTCTGTCCTCTCTGTCAATAAGAAAGATATTCATATCTTGTCAGGCTTCTTTGGACTTTAGAACATATTCCACATATGGATGTGCTGCCCTACTCTGATGAGAAGAGGTATCTCTTTGAGTGCATCAAGAATAACAGCCACAGTAGTATTTTCTCCTTTGCTGATTTTCCTCTGTGTGTAGATGTGTTTATGTTTGTGTATGTAAAGCCAGTTTCCTTCTAAGCACCTCTTATGGGGTTCCTTCTTTACACTATAGAGGCTGCAAACTAAAGACATTTATGAGACTTCTTTACAATTTCTGGATGAAGGCTGGGTCCCTACAATTAAATGTACACATATGGCATAGCAGAAATATTGAAGTGGAGGCCATTATGTTGTGCTTATCTCTGCTGGAAGACATAGTTGAAATATGGCATTTTCTGCTGCAACATTCCAAGGTCCACTCAGTAGCTTTATGCCTGTCAAGTGGCAGATGTGGAGCCAGTGCAGCTTCCCTACCAGTATTCCAGATGCCAGTCACTGGTTTTACAGATGTGGAGAGAAATGTGTGGCAGCAGCCTTTGTTTCCTTTACTAGACTGTACCATGGTGTTATGCAGGTTATCTGGAAGCACAGCTTAGAGCTGCCTTCACCAATTTTTTCAGTAGTTCTGTTTTAAATTATTTTTTTCCAAACCAAATTGATTTCCTTTTCCATTTTTTATTTTATTTTTTTAAACATTTATTTAAACATTTCTTTAAACATTTCTTTAAACATTTATTTATTTATTTATTTGTTTGTTTGTTTGTTTGTTTGTTTTTATGGTGACATTGGTTAATGAAATCCAATAAGTTTCAGTAAGGCACATATATATTTACACTGTGTGTTCACCTCCCATAGGTTAGATTTCTTTCTGTCACCACAAATTTGAACCCCTTCACCCCCATCTACCTCTCCCCTCCTCCCTCCCCCCTACCCCTCCGGTAACCACTTAGTCTATTGTCCAAGACCATGAGTCTTTGTTCGTTTGTCCTGTTCATTTGTTGTTTTTAGGTTTATATCCTATGTATCTGAACCTGGTATGATACACAAATATTTTAATTCTAAGACTAATAAAATATAGAAAGTAGAGAAAGGAAGGAGGGAAGGAAAGAAGGAGGGAGGGAGGGAGGGAGAGGATATAGAATGTACTAGATTAAAAGGCAATAAAACTTCAGCCCTGGTTTCAGAACTACCACTAACACATGAATGTGACCTTGCCAAGTCACTTCAACTTTCCAGACCTTAGTGTCTCAACATAAAATGACAGCATTGAAGGATATATTCTCAAAAGTTTTGACAAATTCTAAAATGTTATTCCTTGATAAAGTTAAATCATTAGCTGTACTTCCAAGTTTCTTGAATCTAAGACAAATGACTTGTTTGCATTATAACCAGAAGAGACAAAAACTTGCATTTTTGAAATCTCTGATGATTTTTCTCATATCTTAGTAGTTTCATTAGAAATAAAGAATAGGCAATGCTACTTTGAAGAAAGATAATTACTCATATGAACAATTTTATAAATTAGATAGCTATTTCAATTTAAATCCTTAACAAATTTAGATTAGTAATTTTCTAGTTTATTTCAAAATTAAAAGTATGGGGTAAAAACATGTTTTCCTTTAAGTCAATCACTCAAATATTTCAGTCAATATAAATATTTTCCTAAATTAATACTCTTAACAGTCAATTACTGTCTGCTCATAACCCATAAAATGCTCTTTGCAACTGAAGATTGTTACCTACTTAGTAAAAATACTTTAAAGAAATTCTAAAATGGTTTAATATATTGAATAGTCAAGTATTCTGGAACGGTATTTATTGTTTTTTAATTAACTCTAACATTTTCCTAGCAGATGATGCAGAACCAATTATAGCTATTAAAACAATTTAATTGTGAAAAAACAAATGATGACTAAGTTGTAATAGCCTGGCCAACTTTCTATAGTTTACAAAGCCAGATATAATAGTTGTCTTTAACACTTTTGAGTGCATACCTTTATTCTTCAAAAGACAGTGCTACAAAGACTGTTAATTGATTTTAATATCTCAGTTTCTATCTGGGCCTCAAATCTGGATGTGTCCATGCATTTGTAAGTAATGTCTATATTCATTCAAAAGGAAATGAGATACCCTTTCCTTTCCCTCCTTCTGGCATATGTAACTTGGATGATATGTCTGGTATTGAACAATGAAGATGAAGATCATACGGCCAGGGTTGTTAAGTGGTAAGCTGGTTGAAGCCCATGATCTTGGTTCACAGAGCCTCTATATGAGCCCTAGACTACCTACTACTTTTACATTAGAATAGAAGAAATTTCTATAGTTAGAGTTTTCTTTTATATCCAACTGAGACTACCCTTAATCAACATAGGCATTTTTAAGATTGAGAGGTTATTTTAGTTCTCATTAAACTGTATGTATAAATTTTTCTAAAGAATCATGAAAAATATATATATACACCATTAGATATTTTCCTTTGGGAAAAAAATACATAACTGTTTCCTTAAATTTTTTGTGGATGTTATTACCTATGTGTGAATATCTGGGAGTAAAAATTAGTAAATGGAAATGCTAGGTATTGCAGGAAGTATATACCTCAACAAAAATATCGAAAGTTTATTTTAATCATACATATTTAACACATAATTTAGAACTAATACTTAGAATGAATTACATTTTTTTCAGTTTTCTAATTGGAATCACTATGAAATAATGCTAGTAATGAACATATAGAGCTAATTAACGACTATAAACTAAAGATTGCTGTGCTAACTTATCGAAGAGAAACTAAAGAAAGATCCACTTAAGATGAATAAAGTCAACATACAAACATTTTAAAATGATTTATATTTAAGTACAAAAAATTCAATATTAAATATTGATATTCAGTATTAAATAAATATTGACATTTAATATTAAATAAATTAAATATTTACTTAACAGATGTTATACAAATAAAAATGTCTTATTTTTAAAAAATGGTACTACTAATGATTAAAAAAAAACAAGTATAAATAATGTAATCGGTACTTACTATGTACCAGGCCTCATATATACTTTTTCATAACCTTTAAAATATCCTATCAAATAGATCTTATCATCATCCCCACTTCAAAGATGAGGAATCTGGGTCTCATTTCTCTAATTTTCTGGATGAGTGAAGTGGGGAAAGGGTCAAAATGCCAGTGAAGCTCCTATGTCTCTTACCAGAAAAGGTGATTAGCCTATATTAGTGGCACAGACCTGAATAATAACAAGACATAATATATATAATTTTCCCTTCCCTACCTTTAAGATCATCTTGCATTTAGCTAATAGATAGTAACTGTTATCACAACTATAATAGAAATTTGGCTTTAACAAACTTACCATATAAAGTTTCAATTACTATAAGAATTCATAAATACCTATCATTTGTGATTTTGCTTAAATATATATTTGCATTATCCATTGTTAGGATGCTGGCATCTGCATTTCAACTCAAAGTAGTTATTTTCTATTTGCCTGTGTATATGCAGTAACATAGTAACTATTACACTGTATTTCCTAGAGAAATATAGTTCCAAAGAGAAACCCATTAGTGCTGATGGAAGTAAAAAGGAAGTGAAGAGGTCTAAGAAAACAATCATTCTTAAGTAGAAAATAAAAATTTTAGATAATGTGTAGAATCTTGAATTAAGCAGAGGCTCTGACCACTGATGTGAATAGGTTCATTCTATGTTTTCTATAGAAACAAGAAATAGAAATTTACTAAAATGTTTCAGAAAGTGTTCTAGCCAGTGGAAAAAAGTAACTTTTATGGGAGAAATTATATGCTATGATCGGGATCACTGAAGCTTGATTTTATCACCATTTTAGCTGCCTAGAATACAGTAAATCTTGTTTACTTAAATTAGGTATGACTGATGTCACTAAGTTCTTGGTCATATGTATAATAGAAATGTTCAGGATCAACCTCAATACCTTTATAATGTAGACATTTGTCTAATGTAGATATTTGTCTACTATATGGACTTTTATCTATACTAAATACAGAAAGTTCATTTTACCAAATTTCACAAATTATATAGGTCATAGTAAGCTCTCTACCACACATCCAAAAGAGTTGAAACTTCAAAAAGTTGCCATTTATAAAAGAATGTGGGGAAGAGAAGCAAGATTATAATCTCAAAAAATAAATGATTAATCTATCTCTATCATAACCATGAATTGACATAATATATCTTGACTATTCTTTATTCATGAAGAACTAACTATCAAACCATATTTAGTTTTTCTGTTTTTAAAACTGAATTGAATAAATTGAGCACTGTTACTATTCTTATACCATTTAATTATCAATAGATGTTCTGATAATATCTGTAGGTATTCTTTCATACTGTAAAAGTTTAGAATGTTCTATAAAATGCTTCTTTCTCATTATTAAGATTATATCTAAGTTTCTGTTACCTTCTTTCTTTTGCAAATTGTAGATTTCTAGTGCAAACTTCCATAAAATCTAAAAATATTACAAAAATTAGATCACAAAGACAACCATGTAACATTCCCAGCTCCCTCTTAGCTACCTGGATTATTACAAAACTAATTCTCCAATACAGATATACTTTGCATAAGCACAATATAAGAATTCCATAAATAATAATCATGTCTCAGTTTTCTGATCCAAATATCTCACCTTTACTTTTTCATTTTTAATAGGGACATGTTTTTTTTTTAATAGTAATAACTAGCACTTACTATATAGTCAGCATGATCCTAAGTACTTGAAACATATTAACTCAATGAACTAAGTTAGCAGAATTTAGTTAATAACTAAGTCAGTGAATCTTCACAACAAACATAACAAAAGCAGTATTATTGTCTCTATCATCATTATCAGATGGGTAAACAGAGGCAGAGAAACCTTATCTAAAGTCATACAAGTTTATATAGTAAAATTCAGATTTGAATACTGGAATCATTTGAATCCTTGGTACTAATTGCTATTCTTAATTTTATAATAAGAAAATAAAAACTCAATTATAAAATGAGGCAACTGAAAATGGGCCACAGTAGTGTGGACCATGGCAAACTAGAAAAAACATGATTCGTTCCAAGTGGCAGCTGCTAAGTATCTCCAGCCAATTGTTATACAAAAATGTGTTGGGTTGAGATTTCATTTTACCCTACTTACAAGCTAATAAGTTAATCAGTTACTATTTCATGATACTGGCAAAAACAATGAGATTCCTGGGTCAAAGACAAAGAACTTTGTTACTCAAGCAAGGCAGAGTGAGCAGTATGATCATCAGCATATTTGTGTTAGTTCCCCTTCCTTGTCACATTAGGATGTGTCCTGGGCCATATTTAACATGTGTGGTTTCTAAATGGTGCATGCATAACTACTTATACAAAAGGAAGCTATTCAGTCATTAAAGATCTCTATTTTATACTCCTATAATTGCACAGATTGACATTTTACAGAGAGTCATGCCTCATAAATCAATAAATTTCAGACTTATTTATAATTAGCAACCTTGACAGACCAGGTACATTCTGCTATTAAGCATTCCATAGCTAAGGACTCTGTCCCTGGAAAATATCACTAGTATGATTGCAAAGACGTTTGTTATTAACATCTTTACAAGGAGATTTGACTAGAAGAAAAATCATATATTCATGTTAGTAAATGCAGAAAAGGCATTTAACAAAATCTAAATCCATTCATGATAAAAATTCTCAGCATATTAAAAATAAACAGGAAAATCCTCAACTTTATAAAACAAATCTACAAAAACCTATAGCTAACATCATACTTAATGGTGAGAAACTAGCTTTTTCCTTAACGTTAGAAACAAGAGATGGATGTTTCTGTTCACCACTCTTATTCAATGTTGTACTGGAAGTCTGAGCTAATGCAATAAAAAAAGAAAAGTAAAGGAATACTGATTGGAAAGGAAGAAATAAAACTGTCTTTGTTGGAACATAATATGATTATCTATGTATAAAATCCCAAAGAATCAACAAAAAAAATCTTCTGAAACTAATAAGCAATAATATAGAAAGGTTTGAAGATAAAAAAAAAGTACAAAAATCAACTGCTTTCTTATATGTGATGAGTGAACAATTGAATTAGAAATTAAAAACACAATGCTCTTTACAGTAGCATCCAAAAGTATAAAATACTTAGATATAAACCTAACAAATATGTGTAAAATCTATACAAGAAAAACTATAAAATCCTAATGAAAGAAATCAAAGCTGATAATAAATAAATGAAGAAGTATTCCAAGTTAATGGATAGAAAGACTTAATGTTGCTAAGGTGTTAATTATTCCAAAATGATCTATAGATAGAATGCATTTGTAATCAAAATCCCAGAAAGTTATTTTTTAGATATTAAAAAACTGATCCTAAAGTTTCCATGGAAAGGCAAAAGACCCAGAGTAGCCTAGACAAAACTGAAGAAAAACAAAGTCAGAAGACTAGCACTATCAGATGACTTTAAGACTAACTAGAATGCTCCAGTGATCAAGACAATGTGATATTGGCAAAATAACTAATAGATCAATGGAACACAACAGAAAGCCTCAAAATGGACCCACACAAATAGAGTTTACTGCTCTTTGGCAAAGAAGCAAAAGCAATTCAATGGAGAAAGAACAGTCTTTTCAGCAAATGATGCTGGAACAAGTAGACATCCACATGCAAAGAACAAAAACAATCTAGCCGGAGACTTTACACCTTTTAGAAAAAACTAAATTGAAATTGATCATAGATGTCAATATAAAATGCCAAACTATACAACTTGTAGAAGATAATATAGGAGAAAATTCTACGTGACCATGCATTTGGCAATAATTTTAGATACCAACAGTAAAATCCATGAGAAAAAAAATCTGTAAGTTGGACTTTGTTATAATTAAAAACTTTAGCTCTGTGAAAGATACCATTAGAAGAATGAATAAACAAGCTGTAACCAAGAGAAAATATTCCAAAAACACATATCTAATGAAAGACTTATATCCAAAACATGCAAAAAAAAACTCAATATTTTTTTAATTACAAAATGAACAAGAAATCTGAACACATCACCAAAGAAGAGATACAGATGAAAAAGAAGCATACGAAAAGATGCCCAAAACTATATGCCATTAGGGAATAGCAAACTAAAACTCAAGAATGTGAAGCAGCATAAGTCATTCATTGCTGGTGGGAACAAAAAAATGGTACAGCCACTTTAGAAGACAGTTTGGCAGTTTCTTACAAGGTTAGATATAGTCTTGTCTAATGATTCAGCAATCTATCAAAATGAGGTGAATTCTTATGTACATACAAAAACTTACAAACAAATGTTTATAGCAACTCAATCTTACTTGCAAAAGAAGCTAAAAGAATCAACCAAGATGTCCTTCAACAGATGAATGGATAAACTATGGAACATCTGTAGAATGGAGATGGAGTATTATACAGTGATAAAAAGAAATAAGCTATCAAGCTAGGAAAAGAAATGTAGGAATCTTACATGCCTTTCATTATTAACTGAAAGAAATCTGTCTGAAAATCTACACACTGTGTGACTCTAACTATACGACATTTCTTGAAAAGGCAAAACTACAGAGACAGCAAAAAGATCAGCGATTTCCAGGGGATCAGAGGAAAAGAGGGAGTGATAAACAGGTGGAGTTCAGGGATTTTTTTAAAGCTGTAGAACTATTCTGTGACACTATAATGGTAAATACAGGACATTATAGATTTGTAAAAACCCATAGGACTGCAACACAAAGGGTGATATAACCAGGGAACCCCAACCCCTGGGCCACCGACTGGTACTGGTCTATGGCCTATTAGGAACCGGGTCGCACAGCAGGAGGTGAGTGGCGGGCCAGTGAGAGAAGCTTCATCTTATTTGCAGCCACCCCCAGCGCTAGCATCACTGCCTAAGCTCCACCTCAGATTATCAGGCATTAGCTTCTCACAGGAGCACCGGTCTTTGGTGCCAAAAAGGTTGGGGACCGCTAATATATATTATGGATTTTAGTTAATAATAATGTATCGATATTGGTTCATCAGTTACAATAAATATTACCACACGTGTAAGATGTTATGGCAGAAACTCCATACGTGTAGAGGGAAGGGTGTATGAGAACTCTGTCTTTTAGGATAACTTTTCTGTAAACCTGAGCCTATTGTAAAAAATAAAATAAAATCTACTTTTTAAAAAAGGCAAGGAGAATGGTTTGGCTGATAGTGTATAACTTGCACAATGAAGAATAGTATTAAGTCAAACCATATGAAATTTCCAATATTTAACCACTGTTGACCTACAAAATTGGTTCAACCCAAATTGTATATGAGGTCAGAATGAAGACTGTCAGGGGAAAAGAATGAAAGAAAAAGCAGTTTATTTATAACAAATAATAGCACTCAGTCCTCACAGACACTCCTTATAAAATAAAAGTCCACTGAGTGCTCTCATATAATGGAGATATGTCTTGTCTGAAAATCATTGTTAGATTATCTAAGGTTGTCTTCTTGCAAGATCTGTTTCCTCAAAAATTCTCTTTCCCTTTTTCCTTTTCTTTCCTTTACTTTTTTTTTTTTTTTTTTTTTGCCTTTCTCATATCAAAGACATTGATTTTTGTTGCCCATTCATATTTTTGACCCACTCCTTAGGAAACTAAAAGTTGATCAGAAGTTCTCTAGACACAGCTGGGGCTTGTCAACCTACCATGTGTCCAGAAATGACATGTCTCAGCCATTTCATTAGCAAAATGTTGATGTCAGTACCTTAAAGTTGCTTTTGTTTCTGCTTTTTCTTTAGTATTGACCTGTTATTCAGAAAAGAATCTTCCATTCTCCTGCCTAAAAGTTAGAATACTGGATGCCAAGTAAGCTGGGAGAAGAAGGCAGTTTGTCTCAAGATGCAATGAATATTGATTCAATTATTCCTCCTCCCCTTTTTTGTACATGACTCCTCACCTTTTATTTTTGATGTAAAATCCATTGGTCGGCAAATAATATTTTTATTTCCTGGATGATTTTTAAATCATGATATTAAATCATTTTTATTTAGCTAAAGATGAAATATATCAGAGTGGTAAATGCAATGCACTTAGTTTTATAAATTGACATTTACATTTTCTCTAAAATTTTTTTATATGACTAATTTTCCAAATGGAAACTTTCATTTTCTCACAAATTACATACCTAACATTTTAATATGCTTTCTAATTTGAGCCCAGAATGAAGAGAAAAAGTGAATATATATGCACAGAATCTTAAGATTCCCAGCCTTTTCCTTTTACCTTCACGTGTGAAGTGGAAGAGGGATTTGGGGATGAGTCTGCTTCCTAAAGGTTAGTAGTGACAAAGTCAGGAATATAAAGGGATCTTTCAAATATATTACAACATGTTTATCACATGTAAATAAAATAATTTGATATATGTCCTGAAATTATTTACTAAACCACTATCTTTTAAATTATACACTTGTATTTTTTAACCCCCAATTCAGTGGCAAACACCTAATTTACTCATGTATCTTTCACAGTACTAAACTTAATTCTTCATGTGCTGTATTTGTTCAAAAAAAAAAAGAATAAATTAGGCAGCATATTAAAGAATTAAATTATGTAATTTTTCAGTCCCCTTAAAGTACCAAATTTTATGATATAAAAGCAATCTTCCTTTATGTACCACATCTTCCTTATCCAATGGTCTATTGATGGGCACTTAGGTTGCTTAAATATCTGGCTATTGTGAATAGCACTGCAGTGAACATAGGCAATCACATATCTTTTCAAATTAGTGTCTTGATTTTTTTCAGATAAATACCCAGAGGTAAAATTGAGCGGTAATAAGATAGTTCACTTTTTAATTTTTTGAAGAACATCCAAACTGTTTTCCATAGTAGCTGTATCAGTTTCCAATACCACCAACAAAGCATGAGGGTTCCCTTTTCTCCATATCCTCACCAGCACTTGTTTTTGGACTTACTGATGATACCCATTCTGACATGTGTGAGATGGTAATTCATTGTAGTTTTAATTTTCATTTCTCTGATGATTAGTGATGTTGAGCATCTTTTCATATGTCTATTGGCCATCTGTATGCTCTTTGAGAAATGCCTGTTCAGGTCCTCTACCCATTTTTTAATTGGATTGTTTGTTTTTTTTGTTGTTATTGATTTATATGAGGTCTTTATAAATTTTGGATATTAACCCCTTATCAGATGTGTAATTGGTGAATATCTTCTCCCATTCAGTAGTTTGTCTTTTTATTTTGTTGATGGTTTCTTTTGCTGTGCAAAAACTTTTTAGTTTGATGTAGTACCATTTTTTTTCTTTTGTTTCTCTTGCCCAAGAAGATACATCAGAAAAAAATATTATGAAAAGCAATGTCCAAGAGTTTACTACCTATGTTTTCTTCTAGGACTGTTAACGATTTCGGGTTTTATATTTAATTCTTTAGTCCGTTTTGAGTTTATTCTTGTATTTGGTATAAGAATATGATTCAGTTGTATTTTTTGCATGTATCTGTCCAGTTTTTCCAACACCATTTATTGAAAAGACTGTTTTTACCTCATTGTATATTCTTGCTTCCTTTGTCATAGATTATTAAATAACCATATAAGCAAGGGTTTATTTCTGGACTCTCTATCCTGTTCCATTGATCTCTGTGTCTGTTTTTATGTGCCAGTATCATATATATACATATATACAATGGAGCATTATATACAATGGAGCATTAAAAATGAAATCGTACTATTTGCAATGAGATGGATAGACCTAGAGGGTATTATGCTAAGTAAAATAAGTCAGACAGAGGAAGACTAATGCCATATTATTTCACTTGTATATGGAATGGAAAGAACAAAATAAACAAACAAAACAGAAACAGACTCATAGATAGAACAAACTGGTGATTGCCAGATGTGGAGGCGGTGGGGGGAGTTGGTGGGCTGGGTGAAAAAGGTAAAGGTATTAAGAAGTACAAATTGGTTGTTATAAAATAGCCATGGGATGTGAAGTACAGCATAGGGACTATAAGCAATAATATCATAACTATGTATAGTTATTATGGTGGGCATTAGACTAATAAGGAAAGATCACTTTGTAAATTATATAAATGTCTAACCACTATGCTATAGACCTAAAACTAATATAAAATAATTTTGAATACCAACTCTAATTAAAAAAAAGAAATATATTCCTTCAAGTGAAGCATAAAAAATAAATAAATATTAAAAATAAATTTGTGCGCAAATAAATAAGTAAATAAATAAAAGTAACCTTTATATAATATGTACAAAACCATCAATTGTTCAAGATAGCAATCTACCTCTGGGTTTAACTTGTAACCTTCATTCAAATATTAGGATATAATTTGAGCAAATATTTGTTTTAACTCAAGTGAGGGAAATCTTTAATAAATGTCTAAAAGTTAGTTTAGACAAAATGCTGAAATTAAGCATTTTGAAAATCACTTGTTTATTTGTTATTTATATTAAGTTATTAAGTACTTACTTAAAAATAATTGAAATTATATTCATTAAAGATCTTAAATATAATTAAGCTCAATTAGGGCAAGTGCGCATTAAGAAAACAAATGTATAAATAGAAAAATGCTAGATTTCTAATAAAATAAAACCATTCAGAGTTTCCTGAAAACAGCAACAATGCCAAGGTTTTTAAAAAGACAACACAAAGTCTTATCTATATCTAGTAGTTATCAGATTATTTAAAATTGGAGGTCACATATGCCTCTGATCTTTCAGCAGTCAATTAAAATTACTGAATATACCAAAATGAAGGAGTAATATTCTTATAGAATAGTGAAGAAAATAAAGATTTACTATCATAAGATAAACTGATATCACACTTACTAACTCAACAAATAATTATTAATTATTTATTATACACCAGAAATTGTAATCTAAGATCATTCTTTCATTCTGGACCAAGATCAGAAAGATGTATATAAATATAATATTTAGGGATTAATAAAAAATAAATCATAAATCTTATTAATCAATTAAAAAATCAATTAAATATCAATTAAAATATAAATTAAAATATCAATCTTATTAATTCATCTACTTCTACTACAGAAATATAAAAAAAGAAAACATAACTATAAAGCTTAGCTGCTTGTCCATACAGCAGTATACTCTCAAAAGAAGCTAAGTAAACAGCTTTTACACACAGCTGAGTATGCTCTCTGATGTTGGTTTCACTTTTCTAGTCAACCTTTTGGCCCACTAAAGAAAAATACCAGATAGATAGCAAAGCATCTGAGAATTTAAAATAAATGATATGAAACTCTTTATATTCATAAAAAAAAAACTATCTTCCCAGTTCCCATCCTATCATCAAGAAACTGAAAAATATTTTGATCAAATATAAAGCAGTATGTGTCACACACAGAAAATGGTGCTATTTAAAACTGTTGTTTATATATGAAAAAGTACATTTAGGAGATTGACATCTCTCTCTCCTCCTCTCTCTCAAATGTAAATGTTTATTATTACGAGGGTTGAAAATGTTACAATAATTGATGATGGTTGTAATACTTGCTATTTTACATATAAATACAATTAGTAACTTTTGAATAGGAAAGGAGATAGACAGTTTATATGAATATTAAACAGCACATTTACTAGAAAAGTTTAGGAGATTTTATCTTTTTTGGAACAAAAAATGAAAATATAATAATACAAGGCAAAATATCAGACATTAAATGATAGTATAATTTAATTATAGAAATGTTTGGAACACTGAAACTTATAATATTAAACAAAATAACCTTTAAGAACTGTGGTTAGTTTTTAAATTATTTAAGTCCATTTAAGACACAAGTCCCTCAGGAAGAAGTCTTCCTTGGGAATTCTTCAGTTTTCATGAAAGTAAATTATAAAGAGAATTCAGATTCTCAGCTTTGACACCTTAAAATTTCAGAAGAAGAAAAACTCCAAAACCATGTGTATCTTCTCTCTCCATAATTTTATTTATTTTGCATAAAATAAAACCCATTAGAAATTTTTTTCTTTTGTTTTACAATTGGAAATATTTTCTCTAAAATCTTAATATTTTAATGTTTGAGGGGAGTTAAAACTAATTTTATACTTCAAGGATATTTAAATCAATAAAGCAGTCACTGAAGCAATAGTACTTTTTGTAGGCCAGTACTTTTTAAATATAGTTTCCAATAATTAGGAATACAAGATCAACCTTTACTTTTACAATGCAAATACCATCACCTTCTTCCTCAGTAGAGTAATTGATTTTTTTACATTTTACTGATAACAGCTACTCAGAATATATTCCTGACTCATGATAATTAGGTAGAATTACCATATCAAAGTCAATTATGAAGAAATTAATGTTTGGGGAACATAATATGAACTATCTTACAACATTTTAAGTACATTGATACAGCAAAAACCCTATTCTAATCTTAAGGCAAAAATATGACTCTACTTGGGCAAGTAAGAACTAGAGTAATACCACTAAGAATAGTCAATAGGTAGTCAGTCCTATTTAGACAAAAATCAAGGACCATTTCTGATGTGTGATAATTATATAAACTGATATGGATGGTCTACTCCAAGGTCTAACATACTTAATCAATGTTGAAGAAATCAATCATTTAATATCTCCATAAAATATCTGGTGAGCAGAGAGCTCACTCTGAAGAGAGCGTTAGAGTACCCTACTTTTAAGCAATGCTGGTATCATTAGTTTATACATGTGGCTATTAATTTATATGATGTCATTAATATTTATTTTCTAACTTCTTCTAAAGCTAAGAAAGAAAAGTGCTAAGAAAAAAAGATCAACGCAAATAACACAACTTGGGTCTCTGAAAAACTGTGAATGAAAGGATATATTCTTTTTTAGCCGCATCCCTCTTCTTCAAAAGACAAACATAAATAGGTCAATATCAATTGCCTCAGGAATGACTAGGTCAATATCAATGACAGGATCACTGGAGATGAAACATTACTGTGTTGAGTGCCAATATCCAGTCAGAATGTAATTAGTGCAGTAAAGACTATGGGAAGGAGTACACTGAACCTTGAGATGCATCATCCTTGGGACCAGGTGGTATCAGAAAAAAAGGGCCAGAGGATGTATGTTTTGGCATTTGTCAGTGAATATTTTTAACATTCAACAAGAATAAGACTCGTCTCTGACTTTCTTGAAGGCTAAAATAGTTGATATTTCTAATGATTTTACTTTTGAGAATTCAAAACACAGCCTATTTTCCTTAGTACCTTCGTTATTACTAATTCTCCTCTAACAATAATTCTAATCCACAAACCTCAACTTATAAACAAAATACAATGGCCTAGTAAACCAAAGTTTATATTTTAGGAGAATATGAAAAAAATGAGTTATTCTGGTAACTGGAGTTAAGAATTTGGTAACTTTATAAAATGTCCTTTCTTTGGTTACAAACATGGGTGATTTATCAAAAAGTTAAAGTTAAAATACTTCTTTGAACAAATAATGAAACTTCTAAATTGCAATCAGAACAGAGCAGAAAACACATAATTTTCATTAGGGAGAGGTTTTTCTTGCTCAAACTTAATTTATGTCTTAGGCAAAGCATTTTTTGGTAATAAAAATAGTGATGGCTTAGATGAGGTTTTAGCATATTGAAACAGAAAAAAATGCATAAATTTCAATGTAACCCATTAAAATGACATTATTTCAAGCTAAAAATAGTTTAAATAGATATAAACCTGGTTTCTTCCACGCTCCCTATTTTTTATTTTGTTACATTCAAGTTATTGCCATTGCAAAAAATCATACATTTCACACATTTTTTTGACCACAGTATTCCATTGTTTATGTAAAATATCACGTGTAACTATTCCAGTTTAAAATATATTTTAGATAAGTAATTCCATAAATAAGTTGTGTGTTAAATCAAGTATACATATACAGAAAAGTAATGGCTTAGTACCTAAAGAGGGGTGCAGTTACCATGGGCAGAACTTGGTTTTTTTTCTTGATAGCACTGCCTCATGTAGGGTAGGAGGTTACAGCTCCCTTTAAGTATAATATGAAACTATCTACAGAAAAATATACAAATGTGTGAGCACACATTTTTTTGCTTCTTTTAAATGATTTATGAACACCATGAAAATGATCTATGATATATAATCACTCAGACAAGATCTAGGTTGACATTAGTCCTTAAGATTCAGAGATTCATCTATTCCAATATAACAACTAGTAACACGTTCTGCACATTATAGAGCATATCATACCTCTGACAGTCATCTCAAGGCATAATATAATAGAAATTGAAAATAGATTTTCCAAAAGAGCCCTTAACAATCTTCCAAAACTTAGTAACTTAGGAAATTCAGGAGAATATCAAAAGCTCTATAAGCAGAAATGAAGGCAGAAAATTAAACCAAGGTTGTGGTCCATAGAGAGTTAAAGACCTTTTTTGAGACTGGCAAACGACAGGTAGCTTTTAAGGATTCACTTTGAGGTTTTAAGTAACATGCCATGACCTTTATAACTCAAGTGCAAAACTGATTTCTAAAAGAAAAGTTTAAATCACATTTTTAAAGGATATGAAATACTATCCCACAAACTTTAAAACATATTAAACTGAATTTTTAAAAGCAAAATTTTAAGTCATATTTTAAAATATATACATGTTTTACAGCTACAACCAAATATTTTCTACAAAGATAATATGAGCATTTGGAAATGAACTTAAGAACTAAACTTCATCCAAGAAAACCATGTATCTTAAATCAACATTATCATTCTTTATTAATAAGCAATTTATTTGAAAAAGGGAAGAAATCACATTTTAAAATATTAAAAATTAAAAACTGAGATTTGCTTAATTTATATTGTATATAACAGTATACCTCTACTCAGAAATCTTGAGTATCTACCTGTAGTTAAGAAGAGAAAACAAAAACCACATATTGTTTAATATGTTGTGATCTAATATTGTCTACATGTCTTATGTCATACCATTCATTTTATATTTGAACAGTACTGACTTAAAAGTTTGCCAATTATATTTTATTCAACAGTGCCTCCTGGAGTTAGCATATATTGTTCCTTTTGCCACCTTTCATCTATTCCCAATAATTATTTTAAGTAAAATATTTTTTTTCACAAGAATACGACATATTTAAGAACTGATTTTTTATTTTTGGATTCTCAGAGCCGAGAGCAGACTGCACTCACATTTATGAACTAGAAATAAGTGAATATAGCTATGAAATAAAAGTAATAATTACAACTTCAATTTATGTATCCAATTGTTTTCAAGTATTGCAATAAATGTTTTTTTTTGGTACTTTTTTGTACTACTTTTATAGTAGATTTTTAACCTTACATATGAATTTTAAAATAAATTATTGAAGTGACATTAAACTAAGTTTTCTCTTAATCCATGAACTTAATTACCTTTTCTCTATAACTGGTTTTACATTTTTCTTTTTAACTTTAATCATGGAACTCTTTTTCTAGTGTAATTTTATGCAAATGTATAATATATTATAGCATAGAAAATAGAACCATGTTAGGCAAAATGGTTTCTGGTGCTGAAGGTGACTAATGCCACCATAAGAAGCAAGTTGCTCTCAGTGACCATTAGTTCTTTCACTTTAAGAGCAGTAGGTCCATATAAACTGAAATGAATGGTCTTATATAGACAAATAAGCCATTAAGTTGTTTGCTGCTTTGGAATATACAGCTCTTAACAAACATGTGCCACTTGTCTACAAGACACCTCTGTTCTGGAGGCTAGATATATCAAGTCTCTATTTCTTTTCTGGTGTACTGATGTGCTGCCTTGTTGACACACATGACTGCTTCTGTCCATAAGTTCCCTTAATAACTCTTTGATTAATTCTGGAGTAGTCAGCTTCTTTCCTTGGTCTCTCAGCCATCCTCCTTTAGAGGTTGGTTTCCATTATACCTCAGGAAATATCCCAACAACCTACTGCAGTTGAAACAGATAATGGAAGTCTAGACACATATATATGTGATATCCTTTTATCTCTTATAAGTAACCCTTTGGAACTAATATACTCTATGCCCTACAAATTTTGTTTTCAATACCGCTGACCTTATACCACCTTATTCCATTTTACTTACTGTCAAGATTATGTGTAGGCAATTTTCGATATTAAAAAATAATCTGAATAGTAGTTCCTAAAAAAATCTTCTCAACTTTCTTCTATAATATTTACGAAGTCCTCCCAAAACTTTAGAAACTTCAGATATTAATAAAAGCCTGATCTGTTAGAATCTGAGAGAAAAATGTACTAATAGAAAGCCTACTGAAACTCATCTGAGACTAACAATTGCTACTTAACATATATTCTGTCAAATAATAATGAACAAAATTAAACAAAGAAAAGATGATTTGGAGATATTTCTCCTCAAATTTTAAATCTTCCAGCTGAATTTCTGATTATGAGACTCAAATTGTAAATCTCTAAATCTCCCTTCCAATGTGTTTATACCTTTTTTGAGAAAACCAGAGAACTGCTTTTTTCATTACAATAATAATTAAAAGAAGGCCAAACACTAAAAAGTAAGAGTTGAACCTTAAATCCATATTACTAAGTGAAAGAAGCCAATCTGAAAAGGGTATTTGATTCTAATTATATGACATTCTGGAAAAGGCAAAACTTTGGAGACCATAAAATAATCAATGGTTACCGATGGGTAAGAAGGTGAATAAGCAGAACACAGAGAATTTTTAGGGCAGTGAAAATACTCTATGATATTATAATGATGGATATATGTCATTATACATTTGTCCAAATGCATAGAAATCACAAAACTTAGAATGAACACTAAGATAAACTATGGACTTTGCATAGTTCTGATGTGTCAAATTAGGTTCATCCTGGTAAAAAATGTACCATTCTGGTGAGTGATATGGGTAATGGAGGAGGTTATGCATGTGTAGGGGGAAGGGGCATATGGGAAATCTCTGTACTTCCCTCACAATTTTATTGTAAATCTAAAACCACCCTAAAAAACAAAATCTTAAAAATAAAGCAAAAGTAGAATTAAAAATTTTGTGGATGGTACTAAAGACTAGAATTAAGTTTATAAAATACCTAACTAGTAACATAGCATAGAAATAAAAGTTAAAATCCATTAAAAAATTGAACCAATATTTATTGAGCACTTACTATTACTAGGCACTGAGAAAAACAGAAATAAAAATGCCCTCAACAAGAACTTGTAGAAGATATAGGAACAAGACATGCAGTTGTTGGGAGATAAGTGCTCAAGGCACCAGGAACAACCAAGGCAACAACTGTGAGGTGGAAATACACCAAGCAAACTTGCACAGGAGACGAGTGTGGCTAAACCGAGCAAAACAGAGGATATGTGGTAGAAAACAAATGCAGAGATAAAAGGGTTAGTTAGAGGATGTTGTATGAGGCTTAGTAGACTGTTATAATGACTTTATGTTTATTCTGAGAAAAATGGAAACCAATGAAGTTTTTTTTGAACAAAGGAGTTAGAGAATCTGACTTGCATTTTAACCACTTCGTTCCAGCTGCTGTGTTGAAAAAATAGGTTGCAGTAGCATAAAAGTAGCAAGAATAAATAGGAGGTTATTGCAATAATCCAAGAAAGAGAATATGGCTTGAAAGAGAGTGATAATAATGAGATGGTGGGAAATAGTCATATTCTGAAAATATTTCAAAGGTGGAAGCCCTTGTAATCATCAAAGCTAGGTATGATGGTAGGTTAATCCATAGTGGTAACAGTAATCAAATTATTGACACATTTTTTTAGGGAGTTGTAACAAGATATCCCTTTGAATGGGCTATGTTTTGTAAAAAAAAAAAAAAAAAAAGAGAGAGAGAGAGAGAGAGAGAATAAAGAATACAGTTTCTGGCCTGAGCAATTGTTAAAATGGTGTTCCCAAGAGTGGAGAAGACTATGAGTAGAGCAAGTTTGGGATAGGCCATCTAAGGGGAGGTAATGACTAGGAAGTTTCACAGATAGATCTGGAGTTCAGGAGAGTATTTGGGACTAGAAATATAAATTTTAGAATCATTATTATTTAGATGTGGAGGGTAATCAGTATCTAAAGTAATGAGGACTGGATGAATAATCAAAGTAATGAGATAGAAGGTGTCTAAAAATGAAGCTCCTATGTTTACAAGTCAAGAGAAGAAGGACAAACAAATTAGACTGAGAAGGAGTAGCCAGTGAGGTAGGAGAATAAGCAGAGGGAATGGTAGTTTGGAAAGTCCAGTTGGGGGCAGTGAAAATGTTTCCCAGAAGGAAGAATCCAATGTATTAAATAATGCTATTAGAACAAATAAGATGAGATTTATTACGAGATTCATCACAAGATTCATCACAGAGTTCATTGCAGGACTCAGCAATAAATTTATGAAAGTCACTGGTGAACCATTTTTGTGAAGTAGTTGGAAGAAAAACTTTGTAGGTGTCAGATTAAGAGAGAATAAGTATGTGAGGAGGAGGGAGGTAGTGGAATAGGAAGTCCTGGACTTTCCTTTCCCTCATAGACACACCAATTCAACAGCAGCATACAGATCAATTCCCTTTTTGTAAGGAATCCAGAGAACTAGTTGAGAGGTTCCTGCACTCCTGATGACTGTGAAACAAACCATATCAAAACTGATAGGGAAAGTGGAGAGAATCTCTTGCCATATCCCCATCCATAGCACAGTATCATAAAATCAGAAAGAAAACCCCCACCTCTCAACTTCTCCCTAAGGAGTTGGGTACACATTTAGTATCCCAACTTTTCTGTGTGCTACTTGAGAGACTGGCTTCGATCTCACCTGTCTCAGAGAGCTGAAATAGCCCTTTCATATGCTAGAGAACTAGGGACTTCAGAGAATAATACAGTGGTTAGAATTAATGAGAGAGTTCTAATGTGTTAGAAATAACTTGCCATAGTATCTCCCCTAGCTCAACACAAAATGGGCAGGTAATAAATTCCAGCACCCATTTTCTCCCCAAGGAAGGAATAAGATATAATACACATCTAATACTCCAATTTTTCTGTAAGATAACCAGAGAACTGGCTTCTGTCTTGCCTGCCTAGGAGTGCTAATGGGACCTGGTATACTCTAGTTACCTGGGAGCTAGTGAGAGTAAGTTGGCATTTAATCTAGTACACAACTAATTGTCAGAGCCCTAGATTCCAGCTCAGTGCAGAGCACACAGGCTAAAAATCTCAATTCCCAATTTATTCCTAGGGTGTTAAAGAGTCAGACAGTTTCTACTGATTCAACTTCTCTGGGGACTGCCCAAGTAACTGGCGACTGTCTCACTTAATTTGAGCACTGATGGGATTCAGCATACTACTCTAAATGCCTGAAGGCCACTAAGAACAAAAAAGGTGGATTGAAGTAGCACTAAGGTTTGGGTGGTCTCCAGTATCTCTGGTGGGCTTATTGGTAAGGGACTTTCCTGTACAAGGACAGTTGTGAAGACTGGGAAAGGCAGCAGTTTTGATTAATGTGCAGACACAAACTCAGAGTCAAGGAAGAAGAAGAAATAGAGAAATATGTTCCAAGAAAGAAGAAAAATAAATCTCTAGAAATTGACTCTAAAGAAATGAAGATATATGATTTACATGTCAGAGTATTCAAACTAATCATCATAAAGATGTTCATCAAGGTCAGAAGAACAATGAATGAATGAAGTAAGAATTTCAACAGAGTTTATATATATAATCAGTCAGCTGAAGAATATAACAATTGAACTGAAAAATTCACTAGCACATTCAACATTAGAATAGAACAAGCATAAGACAGGACTATAAACTTATATGTAGGTCACTGGAAATTATTCAGTTAAAGGAGCAAAAATAAAAAGGAATAAAATAGAGTGAAGAAAACTAATTGGGCTTATGAGAGACCTTCAACTGGACCACACAGGAATTATGGGAGTTCCAGAAGAAGACAGGGAGAGGACCAGAAAGGCTATTCAAAGACATAATGTCTAAAAATGCTGAAAATCTGGGAAAGGAACTGGAAATCAAATTCAGAAAGACCAAAAGCTCTCAAAAAGGATGAATCAAAAAAAAAAAAATACACACCAAGATGCATTATATCAAATTGTCAAAAGTCAAACACAAGGAATTCTGAAAGCAACGAGAGAAAAGTAACTTGTCATGTACAAGGGAACCTTACAAAACTACCAGTGGATTTTTCAGCAGATAGGAAACCTTGCAGGCCAGAAGAGAGTGGAGTGACATATTAGAAGTGCTGGGGGAAAAAACTGCTGATATTTTGGAGGGAAAAACGGTAAAGTGGGAGAACCTAGCTTCTCTCTACCTCTATAAAGATCAATGATTTGGCAGTGATCTATAAACAAAAACAGCTCTGGGACACTTCAAGAGTCTATTTAGGAAGTTTTAGCAACACAGTGAAACAACAAAAAAAATTAAGAATAATTAATGGCTTAAGAAGAAAAGGAAAACAACAATTTTATCTGCTTCATCCTATCTTCCAAATGTTATTGTTCAGTGCCAAGAAGGAACTTTCTAGCTAGAAAGTTTCACTTGCCAGAAAAGGAAGACTGAAGTGAGAGACCAGCTTCTTCAGCCTGTCAGAGCACTGCAGGAATGTTACAATTTAGTTTCACCTCACCCAGACAGGCAAAGCAGAGATGTATAGAGTTGGCTAAAAACAAGAAAGAAAATCAGAGGCTATTATTAGCAGTCATACAGCAGGAACAATTGCAGTTCACCAAGATCTGCTTTGCAGACAAACTCTGCAAATTTCACCACTGATGAAGCCAATGCCACAGAACCCCTGCAGATCTAGCTGGCTTTCACCCTGGAGGTAATCATTTCACAGTCTATATGTGCACAAAATCATCAAATTGTACACCTTTAAATTTATACAATGTTACATGTCAATTATATTTCAATAAAATAGAAAAAATATATTAAAAATAAACTCAAATTATTGAATTTCAATCAATTTTAGTAAAATTTGCTTTATTAATGAGAAGTATATTTAAATTTTTCTGTAATATTTAAATGAAAAAATATTTTAAGTTAAATTCATTGAAGTTTCCTTTACCCATTTTAAGAATATTTTCATATGATAATTGTTCATTTTACATTCCAGGAAATAATATGGAGCCTTGTGTAATATTTAAAATGCATGTTTTTGGTCAAAGACTTACTCAATGAGAAAATGCGAATGAATCAATAAAACCTACTGCTATTTAAAAAAAAAAAAATACACATATTCTTCTCACTGAAAATGAAGTCCATAAGTAAATATTTCTAGATAAGATTAGTGATTTAATCCTAAGAATAAAATCCTAGGATTATCCATTTTGTTAATTTATATAATAAACATTTATTGATATACTACCACATGCCAGATTGTGTGGTTGAAACCCTAATCAAATAAAATTAAATAAGCCTTTGCTCTCATAGAGCTCAGAATCAATTGAGAATTCTTGATTAGAACCATAAGTGAGCTTTTATAGATTAATAAACCTTCTAAAATTGTATGCACAGTTTTGTTATAAGCATACGTGCATTTTCCCACATATTAACGAGCCCCTAGCTTTCATTAGATATTTAAAAGGGTTTGTGACAATGAACCAATAAATATTAACTAGAAGAAGCAAAAAAGACAAACAGATTAGCTTGTAATTAAAAATATAACAGGCAAAGTAAAAATATGGTCCAATGGCAACTCTGACAAAAAAAAAAAAAAAGAGAAAACTAATTCTGCCTATGAAACTCAAGAGATAATTCATAAAAGAATAAAAATGACAAGCAGACTTTTTAAGAATATGGGTGTGTAACTTGAGAGCTATAGTTATTATTATTATTGTTCAATGCCACCAGCATTGAACTATTTGGAATCCACTGTGGACACAAAACACTAAAACACCTACAACCATCTTAAAGGCAGAGGTCATACTCATTTAAGTACTTTTCAAATAAAAACCAATATTGTAATCTTAAAACAATGTTACACATTTTTAGTCATCTTCTGTAAAAAAAAAAAAAAGTAAAACGTTTAAGGCAAACATATTCTTAAGAGTCTCCAACTTAATATTAAACTTGATAAAGAGTAGCTTCAAATTAAAATAATAAGAACAAGTTATAATAAAGGGACCTACTAATCAGCCTAATAGCTTAAAAATAATGTCTTCTTTAAAGAAAAAAATTATGAAAGAAAATTATTTGTTTAAAAAAATTTTCAATTATTAAAGGAAACAAATGGTGTTAGAAAGACCAAAAAACTTACACTCAATTCTCAACAGAAAAGTTACCTTGCAGTGTAGTATACATAGGATATTTTTGTTTAAAATTTCAGGCAATATCTTATAATAATTGTTACTCAATCTATAAATATATTTTTCTGACATGGAAAATAATTTTCCACAAGCAATGACTATGAGGATATATAAACATAATTTTAAAAATCTTAATAAAAAAAGAAGAGCATCTTTAGATACTAGAAAGACCAGTAAACCATCTATGACAAATGTATCACGATGAAAAAAGATAACATTATATTTACTGGTATTCATTTTTTATGGACACCATTAAAATCAGTTTTAAAAAGGAGGGGGAAAAGCATTCAGTTAAAGATTTAATATGATTAGACTATAAACAATTATAATACCTACTTTATCTAAACTAATAGCTTACTGTTCAATACTTGCTTCAAGAACATTCCTCACTGACCCAACGACACAGGGTAGACATATCATAAACTGCCAAATTCCAACCAGTTCCCCATTTGCAAGATTTGCCTTAATCACAAAGCCCAAGTCCTAAAACATTATAAAGATCCTGCTTTGACTTCTACCTTCTGAAATACTACTAAGACTGTCTAGCAGATTCTCCCTTTCTCAAGTAAGTCTAATAAAATCACCTTTACTTAATCAGCAGTTATTATCAATGATCTTTTGGGGAAATCAACAGCCAACATGTAAAATAATAACATTCATTATTGACTTTCTTTTTTATGACATTATATTATGAATCTGCTTTTGACAATGCTGAAATACTACTTAGATTATGACATATTAAGTAAGTAGAAAAGCATACATTCAATAAAAATAAATTTGTCATTAACGAACTGAAAAAAGAACATTCACTGTGGTTTGCACTGAGTATTAACTCAAATTAACTACTATCAGCCACCATAAAATAGTTAGCAGAGTGAAAATGGGAAGTTATTCCATTCTAAATGGCAAATTAAAGCCTATTGTGAACATAATTTCTAAAATCCAGCAGGTCTACTTAAAATTCTTCCTTACAATCAGAAGTTCTCACCATCAGCTTTAAAGAGCTCTTATTTATTATGAATTTAAAGTACAGCAACTACATTTATTAACAGAAAGTAAAAGATTGATATTTGATTTTACTGGATCCACAGGGCTTTCTTCCTAGTCCTCTAAAAAATTCATGATTTCAATAAGTACTTTGAAATTTCAATTTGTGTATGTAAACAAGTAAAAAAGTTGCAGGAATGTAAAATATATATAAATGTTGTAAAGAATATTTATAGACAAATTGTTAAATAATTCTTAAATTCTTAAATAATTCTTTTAAAATGTCAGAATATATCTTCAAAAAAACCTTCCTTAGCCAAAATATTTTGATTAATGACCAATCTGAATACAAGATATGAAAAGGACTTTAATACAGACATTGTCAGTACTTTCTGGAAATCATTCTATTCTTATGTTATTAATAAAAGTGAAATATCATTGACAAACCTCATATGTTCCTGGACCAGGAGTAATCTCTTTGGAAACCTTGAAACGCGTTGATGCTTTAACAAATAAGGGTATGGAGTAAGATTTCTGTAAAACAGGACTGTATGCTGCAGGCCCTAAAAGAAAACACGTAAAAATAATAAAATATATTTTTAAATTATTGATTTTGGTGATATGAATATTATTCTTAGATTTGTGCTCTTCACATATAAATTTAGCATCAAACAATTTTGGATCTATTCCTTTTATTTATTTTTTAATTTTTGTTTTTTTAGCATATTAGGATCAGATTTTATTATTTTTTTTTATTTTTAATGCTTTTTGAATTACAGTTGACATACTATATTATAATAGTTTCAGGTATGCAACACAGCAATTAGACATATATATAACTTACAAAGTTATAACCCTGATAAATCCAGTACTTAAATGACAACACACACAGTAATTACAATTTACTGACTATATTCCCCATGCTCTACTCTACACACCATGACTATTTTGAACCACTAATTTGTACCTCTTGATCCCCTCCTCCATTCACCAATTCCCCCACCACCTGGCAAAAATCAAAATGCTCTCTGTATCTATAAGCTTGTTTCTGTTGTTTGTTTGTTTATCCTGTTCTCTAGCTTCTACATATAACATTTATCTTTCTCTGTCTAACTGACCTCACTCAGTGCAGTACCCTACAGGTTCATTCAAGTTGTTGCAGATGGCAAGATTTCATTCTCTTTTATGACTCAGTATTATTCCACTGTATATATGTACTTCTTTATCCGTTCATTCATCGATGAACACTCAGGCTGTCTCCATATCTTGGCTATAGTAAATAATGCTGCAATGAATATAAGAATGCACGTGTCACTTTGAAGTAGTGTTTTGAGATTCTTTAGATAAATATCCACAACAGGATTACTGTGTCTTTGTCTCTTGTTATATAGCCTTTGTTTTAAAGCCTATTTTGTGTGGTATAAATATTGCTACCCCAGCTTTTTTTCTCATTTTCATTTTCATGAAATATTTTTTTCATCTCTTTACTTTCAGTCTCTGTGTGTCTTTCAACCTAGAGTGAATCTCTTGTAGGCAGCATGTATAAGGGCTTTATTTTCTTATCTATTCAGCCACCCTATGTCTTTTGATAGGAACATTTAAATCATTTACATGTAATGTAATTATTGATAGACATGTAGTTATTGCCATTATATTATTCATATTTTTTATCTTTTTTTTCTTCTTTTTAAATAAGTCCCTTTGACATTCCTTGTAATACTGGTTTGGTGGTGATGAACTCCTTCAGCTTTTTCTTGTCTGGGAAGCTCTTTATCTCTCCTTCAGTTCTAAATGATAGCTTTGCTGGGTAGAGCAATCTTAATCGTAAATCCTTGCTTTTCATCACTTTGAATATTTCTTGCCAGTTCCTTTTGGCCTGAAGTTTCTGTTGAGAAATAAGCTGACAGTCTTATGGGAGCTCCCTTATAGGTAACTAACTGCTTTACTCTTGCTGCTTTTAAGAATCTCTCTTTGTCTTTAACCTTTGGCATTTTAATTACAATGTGCCTTAGTGTGGGCTTCTTTGGGTTCATATTGTTTTGGACTCTGTACATATCCTGGAGTTATATGTCTATTTCATTTGACATATTATAGGAAGTTTTCTTTCGTTATTTCTGTAATTATTTCTTCAAATGGGTTTTCAGTTCCTTGCTATCTTTTCTCTTTCTGGTACCCCTATGATGAGAATGCTGTTACGCTTGATGTTGTCCCAGGGCCCTTAACCCATTTCCCATTTGCCCCGAGAATACTTGCCAGTGGTGCTTGCAGCTGGAGCATTTACCCTGAGATGACTCTTGGATTACAGTACTAACTTTACCCCCAAAGTTTGCCAAGAAATACCTTTTATTATTATTTTCTCATCACACTAGTATAGTGATAGTCTTTGGAAACAAATGACATCATTCTATTTATAGCATTCTGTTTTTAGTAGTTGTATTTCCATTTACAAATATAGTAATTCTCAACTGCTGAAAATATCAAAACTTAGAAAATGTAGCATTCCTACATGTAATGTTAACATCATTCTCAAATAGTTGATAGCCAAAGATTAATTTGATGAATCTGATTTATGTATACATTTCTGTTACATTAGTATTAGAGGCAAATTTTGTTTAGAAATAACTTCAAGAACAGCTTTTATATTTTATTTTCACATTGAAGACCAGATTTTCTTCCTCAAAGAGTGTGTTTATGTAAAATTAAATTAATTCTGACAGCAGCTGCACTTTTTTTCTAAATTGGAAATGAGTTAAACTATCCTATTCTTTTATTCATTTTTTGCTGTTCCAATTGGGTGTTTTCTGCTACCTTGTCTTCCAAATCACTGTTTTGATCCTCTGCTTCATATAATCTACTATTGATTCCCTCAGATGCAGGGGTCCCCAACACATGGGCTGCACAGCAGGAGATGAGCAGTAGGCTGGCAAGTGAAGCTTCATCTGTATTTGCAGCCACTCCCCAGTGCTAACTAGTGTCACTGCCTCAGCTCTACCTCAGATCATCAGGCAATAGGTTCTCATAGGAGCATCTGTCCCTGCTGCCAAAAAAGGTTGGAGACCTATGCTCTAATGTATTCTTCATTTCAGTTATTGCATTCTTCATTTCTGACTGGTTCTTTTTTAGAGTTTCTATCTCCATTTTCATGTATCCTATCTCTTTGCTGAAGTTCTCACTGAGATTACTGAGCATCATTAAAACCAATGTTTTGAACTCTGCATCTGATAGATTGCTTGTCTCCATTTTGTTTAGTTCCTTTTCTGGAGCTTTGTTCTATTCTTTCTTTGGGGACATGTGTCTTTATTCCCCATTTTGGCTGCCTCCTTGTGTATGTTTCTATGTATTAGGTAGAGCTGCTACGTCTTCCAGTCTTGGGAGAAGGGCCTTATATAGCAGATGTGCTGTGGGGCCCACTGGCATAGTCTCCCTAGTCAACTGAGCCAGGTTCTCCAGGTATGTCCCTTTTGTGGGTTTTGAGTGCCCTCCTCTTGTAGTTGAGCATGGGTTGCTGTTAGCAGGTCAGTGGGGGACTGACACTCAGACTGGTTGGTTGTGAGGACTAGCTATGACTACAGGGGAGGAATTATTGTGCAGGGGATGGCCCTACAGGACAGGATGTGCTTTGGTGGAGCTCTGGTGCCTAGCAAGTCCACCTCTTGGGTGTGTCATTTGTGCAGGTGGTTGGTTGGTGCTCTGGTGTGTTCCAAAGTTGGCTGCCAGGTGTGTTGGTTCTTGCAAGGAGCTCTGGTGCAGGCCAAGGTCAGCCACTGACTGAGCCCAGCCTAGGGCTACTTGGTATGAACTACAAAGTGATCTGCAGATGGTTGCCACTTGTGTTGGGCTTGGAAGTGCCTGGGAGAGGCTATGCTATGATTTGTGGCCAGCTGCCACTAGTTCTGGGCCTGGTATTGCTTAGTAAGAGGTATGGGGCACACTGAGGCCAGATGCTACTTGTTTGAGGGATTTGTACCTCTCAAAGATTTTAGAAAAGTCCAAAGCATGAGCCAAGACAGGCCATTTGTATGGAAAAGCCACTGGAAACAGCTTGGGTAGGCCTGCAAGTTTCATGGTGTGGGATCTCAGGGAATCACCAGGGTTGGGTGAATAGTATTAGCCAGGTTGATGGAGGCTCAGATACAGTGCCCACCTGCAAGTGCAGGCTAGGTGGAGGAAGGCATCAACACAGAACAATGGTCTCTGCAAGCACTTCTGTCTGGGAGACTGCCCCTCCAGCTCTTGCCCTGCAATCAGACAATTCAGTTTTTTTTCTGTATGTCACTGGCACCTTTTGAGCTGCTGACACAGTGCTATATCTCAGAGTGAGAGAGTCTGTCAGTGAGCAAGTCCATGCATGGGCCCTTTAAGAGTAATGCCTGGGACGCCAGCTGCCCTCTGTCTCTCTCAGCTACAATCTCTGCTGATTTTCACAGCCAGAGTAGTGTTCACTTCTAGCACTGGAGAGCTTGATGTGGGGCTGGGACCCCTCACTCTTCAAGGAGGACCTCCTCAGCCAAGATATCCCTCCCAATTTTTAAACACCACACATGGGTATGGGACCAGGCCTTTTTGTGTCTCCACCCCTCCATGTAGCTACCTCTGTATATCCTCAGTTATAAGACTTCTGTTAAGCTAGACTTCAGGCAATTCTAATGATGGTTGTTCTTTAGTTTAGTTGTAATTTTGATGTGGTCCTTAGAGGAGGGAAGCATACTTTTCTACTCTACCATCTTGACCAGAAATTTGACCGTTTTAAATGCTTGAAATTATTCAGTCAGGGCTTTGAAATATGATAAGCATAAAATAGTGACATCTGTTTACCTAGTAATTAAATGTAATATAAAAGTAATTTCAAAAAAATAGTACCCTCTCAAGATACATATACATCAGAAAAAAGGTACCCAACTCTTTTATTTCCTAAATATTCATTCATATATCCAATGAAGAATTAGTAACTTAACTGCATATGAAGATCTGTATAAGATTTAAGAGAGCAGAAAGGTGGTTTAACAGCATTCTGGCTGCTGTATATAATAGGCACAAAAATGGAAGTTACGTGGAACAATTGGAAGTAGTAAACAGACTAGTTGAAAGTAACAGGGCCTAATCCTAAATAAGGATTTTGTACTAGAGTCAATGAGTTTCAAATTGTACTCTAAAATGCCCCAAAATTCCACAGATGTGCCTAGACTTCAGGCAATGCCTAAGAGACAATGTATAGGTAAAGCCCAAAGTTGAGGCTTGAATTGTTTTCAGTCAAAACAATTCTAGATTTATTGTTTTATTTGTTTGGGTGCCATTTAAGATTTTATTTAATGAAAGTTGTATCATGATTTTCAAAAAGAGCTTTTGAAAATCAGTTCCATAGTCAATGGGGAGCTCTTGAAGATTTTTGACTGAAGGAGACTCATGAAGACAGAAATAGTTTAAAAAATAAACTTCAGCAATAATTTGTAGAATGGAGTGACATGAAGGTAGTATGTTTAAGGGACACTAACAAGGAGTTTAACTAACATTGATAAGGGAAAGAAAGAACAATTCAGAATATTTTCTAAGATATTCAACAAATATTTAGTATATGTAGTGATTGGAAGAAGATAAAAATGAATAATGGCTATGAAAAAGGTAATACCATGACAGAAACTGAGAAACACAGAAGGAAGACATCACTGAAGAGAAACATCACATACCTGAACTGTTATATTTACAAAGATGGCAGGATATCAAGAAAGGAAATGTCCAGAGGATAATTGTAGATATGTAACTGAAGCTCATGAGAAAGCTGGTTTGGAGAAAAAAAATAGAGTTATCCACATAGAGGCAACCGTTGAGGCTTCTCTAAGTGAAAGTGCATGGAGAGAGAAAAGTACATAACTGAGGACTGGAACCTAGGGCAGGTAGAGAGTGAGGAGAAGAGTCAAAAAGAGTGAGGAGAAGAGTCAAAGAAGGAAACCGTCCAGTGAATAGAATATAGCAAGTCAACACTATATAGAAAAAAAAACAAGGAGAGGTTATTTTTTTCTCACTTACATGTTTAGCAATACTTATTGAGGGTCTAGCACATACCAAGCCTTGTATTTCCAGAGTTTTAGAGGTCTACTATATCAAATATTTCAAGAGAAGACTTACAGTGAGGTCACTGTAGAACATATAGAATGTAACTTTAGAAGAGTGGTGATAAATAAAACTAAATTAAAGGGCATTATAGAGACACTATGTAGGGAGAGGAGATAAATACTCAGACCACAGAATATTAACAATGAACACAAAGTGAAATAGTAGAGTAAATATAAAGATATTAACAGAATACAGAATCATTGCCTCTAGCTCCCTAGTAAACACGCAATTGAAAACCACCTACTTTGAAGAATATTGATGTTTTAAAATCTAAAATGTTTTCAAATGGATAGGTTCATATAAAACATTTTCATTGTTTTAGTTTCAAATATAAGACATTTCACAATTTAAAATAAAAGATGACATTTGGCCCTAGTTTAATCATTCTAATACCAACTCAATTAGCAGGCTAGATATTCAAAGTTATAAAGCCCTTGTACAAAGCTGCTATAGACTAAATGTGTCCCACACAAATTTATATGTCCAAGCCCTATCCCCAATGTGATGGTATCTGGAGATGGGCCCTTTAGAAGTGATTACATCACAAGAATAAAGCAGACGTGCTCACTCATGCGCATGCTCCGCGCCCCCCACCCGTGCTTGCTCGCTCGCTCGCGTGCACACGCTCTCTCTCTCTCCCTCTCTCTCCCTCCCACCCTCTCTCTCTCTCTCTCTCTCTCTCTCTCTTTCTCTTTGCTGTGTGAGGCTATATCAAGATGTTTACCGGCAAAACAGGAAGAGGCCTCTCCCTAGGAATCAAATTGGTCATCACCTTGGGCATCTTGATCTTAAACTTTTCAGCCTCTAGAACTGTGAGAAATTTCTACTGTTTAAGCTACCAGCCAATGGTATTTTTTTACAGATGCCTAAATTGACTAAGATAAAAGCTAATATGTTTTGATCTACTGTGACAAGTAAAGAGTTATAACAAACGTCATCCTACTATGAAACATCAGCATGCATGACTTTGGAATAAGATAATTTATATTTACAGTGTAGAAGAATAATATACACATACATACATAATATCTTTAAAGATAGACTTAAATACACAAATTAAACTATGCATGGGAAATGTACCAGTTACTTCAGTATCCAAAAACAAACAAACAAACAAAAACCCCACAAACTATAATCAGGAACTGGGTGTATAATTCCAGTCAATTATTTGAAAATTGAAACTTTATCAGTAAAGATTTATAAAGATTAATGCAATAGCTAAGGCTATTATTCACATAGTATTATAACATAAAGTTTCATTTTCAATTATGAAGACATATAGTCTATCCCCTGCCTTTACCATTATGCTATAGAAACTAATATTTACATTTATGGTTATAACTAATTTTTAAAAATAAAGAATACAAATGCAGTTGTAGTGAATTTCCTTTTATTGAAATTCCTTTGCAGAGCATTAAGTGAAGCAAAATATGTATCTTGCTGCATTTTAGCACTTAGCCTGCTTTTAAGCTACAGAGTATTCAAAAAGAAGTATAATGCTCCTAATTTTAAAGTAGCTTATATGACTGAGGTCAAAGATTTATATTGCTCCACCAGCTCTGATTCACAGCTGGATTATGCAGAAACTATCTTTTATTTATTTACCAAAATGCCACATTTTAATCACAGGTCATGGAAGAAAATGTCTCATTCCAAATCACACACCTATGAAAAGTCTACTTGAATCATGACTACTACATAATAGGAAATTCAAGAGCAGGTGATTCTTATAATTACATATTTTCCAGCCCTATGCCAACTCACTCTCTATGAAATGTCAACCAATGCTACAGGGCAAAAATGGGAGAGAACAAGAACAATGAGTAATTTAAAATAAAATTCATTTTAGTACATTAGAGTAGACTCAGAAATAACTACATCTATAAATAGAGCTGCAAAACCTCAGATTAAAAAATGACTGTCTTCATAATGAGCTGAAATTTATAAATCATGTAGTCAATTTTGCTTATGAATATTCAGTTCTTTTTTTCATGTGAAGGTGACAAAAAACTACTGAAAAGTAAGTATCCCATATGTGAGCACATTTTTAGAAATTAAAAAGGATTTGTGAAATTGTTTATTGAAATGGACTGCATGGCTTTAAAATGTCATTTAGAGAGTTTAGATTTTTATGGAACACATTTGCCCACACTGATTTTATTTTCAGCTTTACAAATAAAATAATAGCAAAGACAAAAGATTTGTATATAAGGAAGTATCATCAATTCCAAGACTACATTTAGATTTAATGCTATCCTCCTGCGTCTAAGACTCAATTTGATCACATGGCACTTCAGATTATGACCACAGAACTGCCCAGTCCATTAAATTGAGTGTATATGTGAGGAGAAAAAAGAATCCCAATAATGTATAAACTTTTAACCAAAATTTCCATGTGTACTTTGCCATCCTGTTAACTTCTCTGTCCAAAACAAAATGGATATTACATGTTTTAAGAAATAAAAGTGAAATATTTAAGGATGATATTTTAAAGTTACCATGGAGTATCTAGGAATTACTGCCAACACAGTCCCTAAGCAATGGACTATTATAATGTACTCTGACCTAAGTAAATTGAGAACTTTATCTATTTGAGCTTATATCCAACAGTTAAAATGTGTGTTACTAGCAAAGCAGTAGGGCTGTCTCTCTTATGACATACAAATACAAAATCACATGGATTTGGCTTGACCAAAAAATATCTTTAGACAGCAATATCTGTTTATCTGTGTATCTCTAAGTACATATTTATCAAAATATGCATCCATAGCCCTATCAAATAAAGTCTTTTAACTACTTCTATAAAAAAAAATATTTCAGATTGAGAAGGAAGATGGCGGACTAGGTTAAAGCAGGGTTCCTCTCCTTCCAGGTCCGCATTGAAATTACAACCAAATTATAAAACAATAAACATGGAGAATCACCTGAAGTCCAGCTCATGGTAACACCTACATCTGATAATATAAAGGAGCCACATCAAAGACTGTAGGAAGAGGTAAGTCACAAATCGGGCTGGACTCCCACCTGCAGGTAGTGGAGGAACACCGGGAGGGAGAGAAAGGCTACAGTGGCTCCCCTGAACCCAGTCCAGGGAAGAGGAGATTCCGATAACTCTGACTATAAAAACCAGAATGGATTCCGGCTGTCTAGGTGGGATGGAAGTAGACTGAAACCCTTGATGCCCCTTTGAAGGACCCAGGCACAGGCTTTCTGACCTGTGGACATTCAACCAAGACACCTGCAGTGGGTCAGAGGCTCATGTGGGTTTCATGCTGAGAAAGTCTGTATTACCTGGTACCAGAACTACGGTTAAGAGGGGCAGCCACATTGTGCCTTAGTTCAGCCCGCTACTGGGCAAAGACCCTTCCAGCTTGACTGTGCAGACCCCTCCCACAGGGTCATTAGGAAGCTTTGGCCTGAGGAGATAAGCCCACCCCACCCAACCCAGGGGCTTTTTTGTTGCTGGATGGCTGCCAGGCCTTGCTTGAATTCAGGGCCCACATTCCCATTAGGCAGACAGCACTGTGAGCGCATTTCCATTCCCAACTGGCAGCCAGTGCTATGAGACTCATTTCCGAGATAGGATCAGGCAGATTACTGCTGCCAACACAATCTTGGGCAGATCTCAGGGATCTATGAGCCAGTCCCAGACACAAGCTGATCTTGCTGTGATCTGGGACTTCTGCAAGAACGGGTGACAGGTTACCAAAGTTGCAGCAAGACTGAGGCTGTATTGATCTGACTGCCACTGTCTCTCTGAGACCCACCTCCACCCTACCTACAAATTGTCTCAGGTGGCCCATTGACAGTTAGTTACCTACCACAGACCTAATCCTCCCCTCCCTTCATCCCCAATCCACACAGGCAACAAAATTTGGCATGCACAAGGCAGGCACTACACAAAAATCATAGGTAGGCAGAACTCTGCTGCCTGTAAAAGTTGCAATAGTGTGTCCCAGGAGCACAGGGGTCTGTGGGACTGCCCCAGATGGCATCTGGTCTCACTATGATCCGTGACTTCAGCAAGAACACCCAGGCATAGAAGGTTGAGCAAAACTCAGGCTATATTGGACTTATGGCCTTTGTCTCCCTGAGATCCTGCTTCACTCAAGCCACAAAGTGCCTGCAGCCCATTGACAGGCAGCTTCCCTGTTTGGCTCTGGGGCTGTGCAGTCTGCACAGGCAACAGACCTTGGCTAGCGCATTTTGGGGAAAACAGTTATGGGCAGACCACTGCTACCTGTACAAGCTGTAATATCTCTTGAGGGGATTGCATGGGTCTGTACTGGCCTGGTGATCCTTGGCTCTCTGAGCCCCTGCCCCATCTAATACACAAAGTGCTTGCTACACATTGATAGGCAGCTGCCCCTGCCCTGGAGTGGTGCATACAGACCCAAGGTGGTCAGCAGCTGACCTTGCTATAAGTAGAAACATGTACAGGGGGCCACAGAGACAGCATTGGCATGTAAAGTGACACTGCAGGTGCAGGGAGAAATTTAATCAATAGACCCAGGAGACTACTGGAGTCCCTGTGCCATCCAACATGAATATAACCCAGAGGCTCATCCAGTTTCAGAGACTTACAGGCAACTGACAAGCAGTGTCAGGCCTTAAGGAGCACTGGTCCTTCTGCTAAACTACCATAGGTCTGGGATGAGAGATAGCCGATCACTGACTACAGCACTGTCTCTCCCACTTACCTATAGATCCAGCATAGGCAACAAACAACTGTAGATCACTTTGTCGCTCCCAACAGGTAGCCCTGAGCAAAAGCAGCAACTGACCTTGGCCTATGAGGAAGCCCTTCTGAAGGAGCCACAAAACCAACACATCTGGAGGCTGGCACCACACCACAACAGAACAACTCCTGACTAATCCTATTAGTAGCACACACAAAGGGTGGTTACAACAAGTATACAAGCCTGCTATGGCAAATCCTGCTCACTGGGGTCAGCCTCCACACAGCAACTCTTACTCTGTGGGTGCAGCCAATTCTCACAAATAGTCAGCCTGAGCATTAATCCCATCCACTGATGTATTAACAATAATGAAGACTTAGCAACAAAAGGAGATCACACAAAATCTACACAAATATCTCACCTAGAGCCCCCCTGGCATAGGGAATCAAGGAGAGTGTGCCACTGGGCCACATAGGACACCTTCCACATTAGGCCATCTGGCCAAGGCTGAACGACAAAACAAATATTTCAGACACATAGAAATGAACACAGAGAGACTAATAAAATGAGAAAACAAAGAAACATGCCACAAATGAAACAAGAGAAAACTCCAGAAAATAAGCTAAATGAAATGGAGGCAAGCAACCTACCAGAGAAAGAGTTCAAAATAACGGTTATAAGGATGCTTAATGAACTTATGTGGAAAATGGATGAACACAATGAGAATCTGAACAAAAGAGAGTAATCATAAAAAAGGAAATAAAAGCCATAAAAAGGAACTAGACAGAAACGAGAAATACAGTAACTGAAATAAAGAATACACTAAAAGGATTTAACAGCAGATTGAATGAAGCAGAAGACAGAATCAGTGAATTGGAAGACAAGGTAGCAGAATATATCCAATCAGAACAAAAAATTAAAAAAAGAATTTTAAAAAATGAGGATAGATTAAGAGACCTCTGGGACAACATGAAGCGTAATAATATTCAGATCATAGGAGTACCTAAAGGGGATAAGAGAGAGCAAGGGATGAAGAATCTATTTGAAGAAATAATGACAGAAAACTTCCCTAATTTGGCAAAGGAATTAGGTATACAAGGTCAGGAAGCACAAAAAGTCCCAAACAAGAGAAGTTCAAACAGACCTATACCAACACATCAGAATTAAAATGCCAAAAGTCAAAAACAAAGAGAGAATCTTAAAAACATCAAGAGAAAGGCAGTTAGTTACTAACAAGTGTACCCCCATAAAAATGTCTGCTGATTTTTCAATGGACACTTTGTAGGCCAGAAAAGACTGGCAAGAAATATTCAAAGTTATGGAAAACAGGAATCTACAACCACGAATATACTACATGGCAAGCCTTTTGATTAAAATGGAAGATGAGAAAAAATGCTTCCCAGGAAAAAGTTTAAGGAATTCATAATCAACAAGCCAGTATTACAAGAAATGTTAAAGAAACTTCTGTAAAAAGAGAAGGGGTAAAAAAGAAAATAGAAATAACAAATACAAATAATAAAATGGCAGTAACTATGGACCTATCAGTAATCAATTTAAATGTAAAATAGAGTAAATGCTCCAATCAAAAGATACAGGGTAGCTGAATGGATAAGAAAAAAAAGACCCATACATATGCTGTCTACAAGAGACCCACTTCAGATCAAACAACACTCACAGACTAAAAGTAAAGGGATAGAAAAGATATTTCACACAAATGGAAATGAAAGAAAAGCTGGAGTAGCGATACTTAGATAAAATAGACTTTAAAATAAAAGCTATAATAAGAGACAAAGAAGGGCATTACATAATGATTAAGGGATCAATAAATAAATAAACATAACCCTATTAAACATATATGTACCCAACATAGGAGCACCTATGCACATAAAGAAATTCTTGACAGACATAAAAGGAGAGATCAACAGTAATACACTCAGAGTGGGAGACTTTAACACCCATTAACACCAATGGACAGATTTTCCAGAGAAAAATTCAACAAGGAAACAATGGGCCTAAAAGACACATTAGACCAGATGGATTTAATACATATTTCCACAGCATTTTACCCCAAAGCAGCAAAATATACTTTCTTCTCAAGTGCAAAAGGAACATTTTCAAGGATAGACCACATGATAGGACAAAAATTAAGTCTCAATAAATTTAAGAAGATTGAAATCGTATCAACCATCTTCTCTGATCACAATGGTATGAAACTAGAAATCAACTACAAGAAAAAAAACGGAAAATACAC
>CM053513.1:61262196-61289364 GCA_028627145.1 Eidolon dupreanum
AAGGAACATTTTCAAGGATAGACCACATGATAGGACAAAAATTAAGTCTCAATAAATTTAAGAAGATTGAAATCGTATCAACCATCTTCTCTGATCACAATGGTATGAAACTAGAAATCAACTACAAGAAAAAAAACGGAAAATACACAACACATGGAGGTTAAATAACATGCTACTAAACAATAAACAGGTTATCAATGAGATCAAGAAAGAAATCAAAAGATACCTACAGACAAATGGAAATGAAAACACAATGACTCAAAATCTATGGGACACGGCAAAATCAGTCTTAAAAGGGAAATTCATAGCAATACAGGCCTGCTGCAAGAAACAAGAAAAAGCTCAAATAAACAATCTACTCTTACACTTAAAAGAACTAGAAAAAGAATAGCAAACAAAGCCCAAAGTAAATAGAAGGAAGGTAATAATAAAGATCAGGGCAGGAATAAATGAAATAGAGTCTAGAAAAACAATATAAAAGATTAATGAAACCAAGAGCTGGTTCTTTGAAAACATAAACAAAATTAACAGACCATTAGCCACACATCCAGGAAAAAAGAGAGAGGACTCAAATAAATAAAACCAGAATGAAAGAGGAGAAATAACTACAGACTCCACAGAAATACAAAGGATCATAAGGAAATACTATGAGCAATATACATCAACAAATTGGACAATCTGAAAGAAATGTATACATTCCTAGAAACATACAATCTCACAAGATTAAGTATGAAAAAAACAGAAAATCTGAACCCACTGATTACCACCAATGAAATAGAATCAATAATCAAAAACCTACCAAAAAACAAGACCTGGACCAGATGGCTTTTTGGTGAATTTTGCCAAATATTCAAAGAAGAATTATCACATATTCTTCTCAAACTATTCCAAAAAAATTCAAGAAGAGGGAAGTTTCCCTAACTCCTTATATGAGGCCACCATTACCCTGATTCTAAAACCAGGCAAAGACATTACAAAAAAAGAAAACTATAGGCTGATATCTCCTATGAACATTGATGCAAAAAATCCTCAACAAAATATTAGGAAGCCAAATTAAGCAATACATTAAAAATATCATATACCATGATCAAGTTGGATTTATTCCTGGATGCAAGGTTGGTATAATATCTGCAAATCAATTAAAATGATACACCATATTAACAAATCAAAAGATAAAAACCATGTTATCATATCAATAGATGCAGAAAAAGCATTCGACAAAATCCAGCAGCCATTTATAATAAAAACTCAGCCAAGTGGGAATACAGGAAACATACCTCAATATAATAAAGACCATATATGACAAGGCTACAGCTAACATACTACTCAATGGGGAAAAGCTAAAAGTATTTTCCTTAAGATTAGGAACAAGACAAGGATGCCCACTTTCACCACTTCTCTTCAATATTGTATTGGAAGTCTTATCCACAGCAATAAGACAAGAAAGAATGGGAAAGGAAAAAGTAAAACTCTCATTATTTGCTGATGACATAATACCATATATACAGAACCCTAAATATTCCACCAAAAAACCTGTTAGAATTGATCAATGAATTCAATAAAGTAGCAGGATACAAAATTAATATTCAGAAGTCAGTGGCATTTTCATACACCAATGATGAACTTTTGGAAATAGAAGTTAAGAAAACAATCCAATTTACAATTGCATTGAAAACAATAAAATACCTGGGAATAAAATTAATCGGGGAGGTAAAAGACATGTTCTTAGAAAAATTATAAGTCATTGAAAAAAGAAATTGAAGAAGATATAAATAAATGGAAGCATATATCATGCTCATGGGTAGGAAGAATCTACATCATTAAAATGGCCATACTGCCCAAAGCAATCTATAGATTCAATGCAGTCCCTATCAAAATACCAGTGATATTTTTCAGATAGATAGAACAAATAATCCTAAAATTTATATGGAACCAAAGAACACCCCAAATAGCCATGGCAATCTTGAAAAAGAACAATGTTGGAGGTATCACACTGCTGATATCAAACTATACTACAAGGCTACAGTAATCAAAAAAGCATGGTACTGGTATAAAAACAGATACATTGATAAATGGAACAGAACAGAGAGCCCAGAAAAAAATCAATGTCTATACGCTCACTTAATATATGACAAAGGAGGTAAGAATATATAATGAAGTAAAGACAGTCTCTTCAATAAATAGTGTTAGGAAAACTGGATAGATACATACAAAAACAGAACCTGGACCATTTTCTTACACGGTATTCAAGAATAGACTCAAAATGAATTAAAAACTTAAATGTAAGACCCGAAACCATAAAACTACTAGAAGAAAACATAGGCAGTAAACTCTCTGATATTACTAACAGTAATTTCTTTTTGGACATATCTCCTAGAGCAAGGGAAACAAAAGAAAAAATAAACAAATGGGACTTCATCAAACTAAAAAGTTTTTGTACAGCAAAGGAAACCATCAACAAAACAAAAAGACAACCGACTGGTAAGGGAAAATATTTGCTAATGATACATCTGATGATGGATTAATATCCAAAATATATAAAGAGCTCATACAACTCAACAACAACAAAAACAAACAATCCAATTAAAAAATGGTCAGAAGACCTGAACAAATACTTCTCCAAAGAAGAAATGCAGATAGCTAATTGACATATCCAAAGATACTCAAGGTTGCTAATCATCAGAGAAATGAAAATTAAAACCACAAGATGATATCACCTGACACCTGTCAGAATAGCTATTATCACTAAATCAAAAAACAAGTGTTGGCAGTATGAAGAAAAGAAAACTCTCATACATTGTTGTTGGGATTGTAAACTGGTACAGCCACTATGGAAAACAGTATGGAGGTTTCTCAAAAAATTAAAAATGGATATACCTTTCGACCCAGCAGCTGCACTTCTGTGTATTTATCCAAAGAAAACCAAAACAATAATTCTTAAAGATCTATGAACCCCAGTAATCTTGGCAGCACAATTTACAATAGCCAAAATATGGAAGCAACCTAAAAGCCCATCAACAGACGATTGGATAAAGAAATTATAGTTCATATATATATAATGGAATACTACTCAGCCATTTAAAAAAATGAAACCCTACCATTTGCAATGGCATGGATGGTTATTATACTGAGTGAAATAAGTCAAACAGAGAAAGATAAACACCATATGATTTTACTTATATGCGGAATCTAAGGAACAAAAAGAACAAACTAATCAAAAACAGAATGGACAAGTGGACATAGTGGACAAACATAATGGACAATTTCGTGATGGACAAGGGGGAGAGTTGTGGGGCTGGGAGAATGTGGTGAGGGGTTAAAGAAGTACAAATTAGTAGTTGACTGATAGTCACAGAAATAGGGAGCACAGCATAGAGAAAGCAGTTAGCATTAATATGTTGGCTAGGTGGAAAACCAGAAGAGAGAAGGAGCAATTAGGGGGATCATTTTATAAACTATATAAATGTCTAACCAATGTACTGTATACTTGAAGCTAATAAAATAAATAAATTTATTAAAAAAATAAGTATATTGTACAAATTTGAATGACTTTCTGCGGTCTTTTAAATGTACGTATAACACTTTCTGTACGGATTATAGGAAACAACTGGAAGAAGGATCACCTTTCATCTAATACCACTTTGAGTAGGTAGTATATAAATATGTAACACACAGTGATTTTTATTGATGAATAAAAAATTTATCAAATAATCTATAAAAATATAAAAGTGTCTTCAAGGTAAATTAAATACCTTGCAATTAACCTGACATATTAATTAGCAAATTTTCCTTCCATAACAAATTTTGGGTTTTATACTCCATTGTTCATATTTAAAGGTCTGGAGCCAGAATGCCAAGAAAATTATCTAAGCAAAAAAGTAGAATATGTCTCCATATATATTCCAAATCCTCTTAGAGTACCATCATTATTTTAACACTCAATTAAATCTGAATTAGTAAGATATTCCTCTTAAGACTGGCACTTATCTCTGTAACTATAATACATAAAAAGCAGGATAATGCCCTATGTCTTTGAAAAGCATGTCATGTCATAGATCAAGTTATGTAGAGTTCTTTAAATATAAATAACAATGGTATTTTTAAAATAATTAAAATATTTGGTTAACATTGATAAAACTAAATTCATTAAGAAAGCTATAGTAAATGAGCTATGATTTAAAATGCACTTTTTTATTTTTATTTTTTGAATAAATTGGGGTGACATTAATAAAATCACACAGGTTTCAAGTGTATAATTTGATAACATGTCATATGTATATCATACTGTGTTTACCACCCAAAGTTAAATTTCCTTCCATCATCATATATTTGATCCCCTTTACCTATATCTACCTTCCTCCCTCCCTCCTTTACCTCGAGTAACCACTAAACTACTTGTACGTGTCCACAAGTCTCTGTTTGATTGTCATGTTTATTTGTTGCTTTCAGTTTTATGTCTCATATATAAGTGAAATCATATAGTTCTCAACTTTTTCTGTCTGATTCATTTCACTTAGCATAATAACCTCAAGATCCATCCATGTTGTCCCAAATGGCCGTATTTCATCTTTTCTTATGGCTGAGTAATGTTCCATTGTGTATATGTACCACATCTTCCTTATCCAATCATCTACCAAAGGGCACTTTGGTTGTTTCCAAGTCTTGGCCATAGTGAATAATGTTGCTATGAACATCAAGATGCATATATCTTTATGGATAAACGTTTTCAAATTTTCTGGGTAAATATGCAGGAGGGATTACTGGGTCATATGATAATTCTATATACTTTTTTTAGGAAACTCCATACTGTTTTCCATACCTATTTACATTTCCCCCATAACCTCTCCAATACTCGTTATTACCTGTTTTGTTGATGACAGCCATTCTAATAGGTGTGAGGTGGTATTTCATTGTGCTTTTGAATTGTATTTCTCTAAAAGCTGGCAAAGATGAGCATCTTTTCAAATGTCTGTTGGTCATTTTTATATCTTCTTGGGAGAAGTGTCTGTTCAGGTTCTCTGCTCATTTTTTAATTGGATTGTTTTTTTAATTGTTGAGTTATATGAGTTCTTTGTATATTTGGTGTACTTATTAGAGGTGTTGGTTACAAATATCTTCTCCCATTCAGATGGTTGCCTCTTTGTCTTGTTGATATTTTTGTTTTGTTTTGTTTTGTTTCTGTGCAGAAGCTTTTTGTTTGAAATAATCCCATTCATTAATTTTTGCTTTTACTTTCCCTTGCCTTTGAGGTCAAATTCATAAAATTCTCTCTAAATCCAAGCTCCATGAGCTTAGTATCTATGTTTTCTTCAATGCAATTTATTGTTTCAGGTCTTTGCTCTATTTTGAGTTCATTTGGGTATGTGGTGATAGAAGACTAGTTTAATTCTTTTGCATATGGCTTTCTAATTTTCCCAGCACCATTAAAGGGGCTTTCCTTTATCCATTGTACATTTTTGACTCCTCAGTCAAAAACTATTTGCCCATATACATTGGGGTTTATTTCTGGACTCTCAATCCTGTTCCATTGGTCTGTGTGTCTGTTTTTCTGCCAATACTATGCTGTTTTGATTACTGTTGCTTTGTTAGTACAATTTGAAGTCAGGCAGAGTGATACCTCCAGCCTTGTTCTTTTTTCTCAGGATGGCTTTGGCTATTCAGGGTCTTTTTTGCTTCCATACAAATCTGATGGTTGCAAAATGTTTTTTAAATAGCTGATTTTTACCATTTTAATTGTGACTATTTACTATATTTATAACTTGCCAAAAATGGTTAGGTTTCTTTAAGGATTTGTATTTGAATCTTTCTTTGAACAGGTCTGCTATAATAAAGCTAGATTCACTGAGTTTAGAGTTTTCTGAAAGAAGAGCCTACATGATTTATATAGTGACAAGTCAATTAAACAATGGTTAATACTTTCGTTTGCAACTTAAATGAATAAATTCTGCTTCTTAAATCCATATTATATGGATTAAATGACAGAATGAGGTTTCATGCTCTGATGGACACATTTTGTTTATATTACTAACGTTTACTTCCAAAGACTTAAGGCTTTCCTCATCTGGCTTCATACCCATGACCCACCAGGCCTAGTCGTAGCCCTTGCATGACTTTAGACATGTTTCTCCATTGGCCTCTGGCTAAACTTGTTCTATGGGTTGAAATATAAAGACTAAAAAACAAAGAGGATCATATTCACACCATATATTTAAACTAGTTTTTCTCAAAATACAGTTTATGGATCATAGGCATCAGAATCATCCAGATTAGTATTAGAACACAGATTCCTTCAATTCATGCCAAAATAATAAATCATATTCTCTGTAAATAGAACAAAAGAAACACAATTTTAACAAAACCTATTGTTTTAGACCTCTAAACTATAATGATTTAGTATGTAGGTATTCTCAAATACTATATTTTAACATTAAATAATTTCTTCCTCAAATAATCTCAAAAAATAGTAATCTAGAGAATAAATCTTCTTGAATTATGGATGAGACTATCATTTTCTCTAGAATATATCTGAATCTCTTATGTCTCTGTGCTTTCCTATGGTAAAGCCTCAATCAATGCTTATTCATCTGAACTGAGCCAAATCAAGAAAGGAAGAGTCAACTTAGAAACCTACTAAAAACTTCCCCTGCCTTTAAGCATTTTAACCATTCTGTTCTTATTTTACTTTCTTTTTCAATAATTGCCTATGGAACAATGAATACCTTGAATTAATATTTCTATTTACAATGTGAAAATGCTATTTAGATGACATATCACATAAATGTTTGTAAATAAGTTTAGACCAATTGTTGCCTGAGGAAAAAAATAGATTAGTAGGAGACTAGCATTATTAACATAGAAAAGATACTTTTCAGTGTATATCCTTTAACACATTATAAATTCTATCATGGACATGTCACACTATTTCAATTTTTAGCCAAATGTGCAAAACTTATTTCATGACTACGGAGGTTTAATTCTTTGAAGTATATTGTCACTTCTATTTCATTTTAGTCTGTTATTTTCTGAAACAAACCTTAAACCTAAACCTAAATTCAAGCTCTTGAGACATGAACCCTTCACAAATTCTCTAAACCTTGTTAAATTTTAGTTTTCTCCTTTATAAAAGGGGGATAAAATGGCCCAGAAAAGTTAAGCAACTTCCACAAAGTCACACAATGCATAAGGACCAAATTATTCAACTACTTTTAATCCTTTTAACATCCCTGAAAGGAGAAATAAAATTGTTTAAATTTTATAGTAAATTGAGTTAATAGCTGAGCTGTACTAGCTCAATGGTTTTAACAATGTTTTATTATGTCACACTGTCTTCTTAATCTTCTTTAGCTGTCTCAAGCACCTTTTAAAAATATCAAATTTACCAAACAAATATCATGTTAATTAAATGAGAATGTTATGCCTTTACTTGAATATGACATTTCCATAACAGGTCAATTGGATCTAAGAGATGGAATAAATTGAAGTCTATATAATAAATTTAGGGGATTTTCTTCCTGAATTATTAATTCATTAGCATACCAAAAGTGAATATAATTTGGGTTTTACAACCTATACTTTTAAAGTCATAAGTACATACACATTTAAGGAAAACAAAAATGTCATAATCCTAAAAATCAAGTTTCCTCAAATCTCCACATTTTCACATTGCTAGTTGTCAAAGCTGCCATACACTGCTACTTTCTAAACCTGTTACAAACAATATTTTTTTTAAAAAATCTGGCATTAAATATTATTTTCCTAGACACCAAACAGCCCTAAGTCCCATCTTTTGGTGAAGGCTGCCTCTCTGTGGCAGCATGCAATGTGTCATGTTCTTTGAGGGACAATTTTCTCTATCATTTTTTTTAACTAATAGAAAAAACTTATGAAATGTTTTTAAATACATAAATTTAAATACAGTATCTTTACCACTTATTTCAGTATATTCTTAGCTCTGTATTTGGAAAGGTCTTTAGACTCTGAGAAACCATCTCACTCACCTAGGCAAGCATGAATAATCACAGATGAAAACAGTATTTATGCAAGTAACTGAAACCAAGTAAAAGATAATTGCTCATATAGAATAGTCATGTTTACTGTCTTTTTTGAAAACTGATGTCAGTATTCACCTTGCACTGAGTGACCTCTGCTGGTCAGAAAGACAGTTATTAACAGATGTCATACCTACCAGAAAGCAGCTGTTTTTCGAATTACTGAAAAATCCTAAATGAGACATACTATGATGCCTCCTATTCACTTAAAGAACAGTGATACAGGTACATATCCTATTTCAAATGCTGAAAGTCAAGAAGCAAATATCAAATGGATATCTTTAAAAAACATTGAGTTGTTCTTTCTCTATTAATGATCATTTTCAGTTAAAACGAAAGGCTCAAAGTCCTTCTTAATATAAGACATATTTAAAAAGAACGTTCTCTAATGAAATTTTTTTGAGATTTGGTGCTTTTAACCACATTATAATGAAAATATTAGCAGTTGTATATTTTTAACTGAAAAAAAACAAAATCTCTCTCCATCAAAAACATGTGACTTGTTATATCTCAAAAATAACAGATTTACTTAATAAGTGGTACAGTCACAGAAGTTACATTTACTGTCTCTAAATATGTTACCTTATCAGAAAGAGTAAAAACTAATTAAGAGAGGATACCCAGAGGGTAACTGTAAACATTTCAATAATCAATTCAAGCAGCTTTGTTGTTTTTGTTTTAAGGTATACCAAAAGGCATCAATGAGAAAACAATGCAGATTTTTTAAAAATAATTTTAATAGTGGCCAAAACCTTTGACATGAAGTATACCAATAAAAGCACCAAAGAAAATTATTATGTCCTTATTGCTAATTATTGCAACATACCCCTCCCCTCTTCTTTTTTTTTTTGTTTTGTTTTGTTTTGTTTGTTTAATAATGTCCAGGAGGGAAAAAAAAGAAACATATTTGGTCTCTGCTTCAGCAAATACTGAAATCTATTTATATGCAAATAAGCTATCCATTATTAGTATGAGAAAAGACTTGTGCGTAAGGGAAGAAATAAATTATCACTGGAAACCATTAATGAAATCTATTTCAAAACATAACATTTTACAAGAGCCCTCACTCATGTAATATTTGTTTAAGCCTCGAGGGAAAATGGTGAGTTCTACACTTAGATGAAACCTGATACTACATTATTTCACGTGCCAATTTGTTTTGTAAAATGCATTTATCCTTTCTTTTGAAATGAATTGGTAATTGCAATTCCAATGAGTCTTTTCAGAGAACTTTATCATTGAAGTCAGAGTCCTATGTGTTTGTAATATAATTGCTAGACTTTTTAGGGGAGTTACAATAATTGCTATTTCCTGAGATTTGAAAACATTAACATGCATTTTAATACTCTAATAGTAGTAACATAAAAATAAATGAGTTTTAAGAAGAAGGAACATGAGTCTTTCTGGAATAAGTTGAATTTCTATGGAAAAGAACAAAGTAAGCAATAATCGATAGACTATAAAATAATGTCATATGCTTTGCCCATTTTCTCTTTGGGTTTCTTGTTTTGTTCTTCTCGAGTTTATAAATTGATTGTTTAAATCAGATTTGAGTCTCTCAACAGTTTTAAACATTGCAAATATCTTCTTCCTTTTGTTATCTACTTTGCTTAAGGTGCCTAATGTTGAACTAAAATCCTTAGTTTTGATATAATCAAGCTTACACAATTTTTTGCCTTATGGCTCTTATTTTTGAAGTTGTTAAGAAGTCTTTCTCTACTTTTTAGGTTGCAATGGTATTCTCCAATACTTTCTTTTACGAACTTTGCAGTTTTCCTTTATATTTAGATCTTTAATCCATCTGGATTCCATCACTGTATGTGATATTTTGTAAGGCTCTAACCTTATTTTTCTTTAGTTAGAATGCTCAGTTTCCCACTATGCTCTATTAAAATTTTCCTTTATCCATTGATTTGTAGTGACATCTTTATGATAAACTGTCTTCTTATATACATGGATCTGTCTCTGAGCTCTTTTCTTTGTTTCATTATTCACTTGTCTTATTTTTGTGCCAAAACCACAATGGTTTTAATATAGTTCTGCAATATGTCTTAATAAACAGTATGAAAATTTCTCACTCCTTTATTCTTCTTTCGTTATTCATATACCTTTATTTTCATATAAAATTTATGTCTATCAATTTTTTCAAAAAGTCTAACTACGTTAATTGGGAAAAATAAAAAATCTTTATTATATAAAGTAATCCACTCGAGAGCCTTGAATTACCTCTTCATTTATTTAGACCATTATTAGAATTTACAAATTTTCTTTTCGAAAATCTTTTGTCCTCTCAGTTAATTCCAAGAAACTTTATTCCTTTTGAGAATTGTATGTACTTTTATTATTTTTTAACATGTGGTAACTGCGCTTGAATTATGTATGCCATTTTTACATCTAGCAAGTATACGAAATTTTATTAGTTTTAGTAGTTCCTGCATTTCTAAAAGTTGTTTTGCTATATGATGCTGTAATCTAAAATTAAAGGTAGTTTTATCTTTCTTTCAATTCTTCCATTTCTTCTGCATTCTTAGGTATTCTATCCTTACGTATTGGTGTGAACCACCTACTTTGTTAAGAAGGTATGGTAACAATAGGTGTCCTCATCTTCCTTCCTTTACGAATAGTGTCTAGTGCAAATTTGTGGTTTATAAATTTTATCAAGTTAAAGAATTTACTTGTATTGGTAGTTTTCTGAGTTTTGTTTCTTAAGTACAAATAGGTAAAATTTAATTAAGATATTGTTTCTGCAGTTTTTTATTAAAGTACTTTTTAAAACAATACAGTACAAAAAAATAAAAATGCCTTAGAACACATTGCTACCAAAACTCTTCTTATCTCTATCCCTGTTGATTTATCTTTGTTGCTAAATGACTGAGCAGTCTGAGATGCAATGTTCTCCTGCCCATCACTCTCTACTATCCTTCGGATTAGCATTTAAGAAAAAAGGGCACATAAGAGTGAGGATGAGATATTAAATGGGAAGAAAGTTAGCTGCTCTACTTATTCATGCTAAAGGAACACCCACTATTCAATATATCCCTCACTCTGCCAAATAAGATAGAGTTGCAAATCAGAACTGTTATTAAAAGAATAGTACCACTTATATCAGTGTGACCAAAGAGCACCCAAATAGATACACAGTCTTTTAAAAAATATATGAACAGACACCAAAGATCACCTGGCATATGAGAAGAGCTAGCAGTGTGAAAGGCAAAAATAAAATAAATTTTAAAAACTGATTTTAGAGGAAAAAAGAGACTGTTTAGGAAAAAATAAAACTTTAAAGAATTAAATAAATAACATACTAAAATTCATTTATAATAATTTTGTTTCTGTAAACCAAAGAACAGAGAACAAGAATGTATTCCAAGAGCACATAACTGTAGGTATAGAAAATTCAATGAGAAAAGAAAAATAGCTAAAGAAAAAAAAAACCTTTCAGCATATAGAGCAAAAGGAGGGAGGGTGGGAGGGAGAGGGAGGGAGGGAGGGAGGGAGGGAGGGAGAGAGAGAGAGAGAGAGAGAGAGAAAGAGAGAGAGAGAGAGAGAGAGAGAGAGAGAGAGAGAGAGAGAGAAAGGGAGAAAATATGATAGAAAGGTAAAGAGCTATCTTTTAAAAAGCCACCTGGCAGGTCCAAAATCCCATTTCCAGAAAGAGAAAATAAAAATGCTGAGAGAAAATTATGAAATAAATTCTAGGTGTCCAGAAAAGCAGAGAATTCCTCAAATGTAAAAGGCCTCTAAAAATGTAAAGGACCTGAGTACAGCAATTGATAAAGATACTGAGCCATAGGTACATCATTGTGAAATTGTAGAATATTGGGCATAAAAAGAAAATCTTAAGTGTTTCCACAGAAAAGAAGACAAGATCTACAAAGGAACAAAATTTCAAAATGTCATTTGATTGCATTTGCATCAGTAAAATGATATTAGAAGATAATGGAGCAAAATAAGACAATGTAAGAGAAAAATTAAGACATTTTGAAATATAAAGTCCTGCCACCACTTCAATAAAATAAAAGCCCAGAACTAATATACATCATTCCTAGAGGAAAACCAGTGCAAGCAAAAAGAGACCAATGAAGCTCCCAGAAAGAGGTCCCCAGGTTTAAAAAAAAAAAAAAAAAAGTGTGATTGACACTTTGGATAAAGTGATAACCAACTCAAGAAGGAAGAAAGAAAATTTCTATGATTCCACTTATATTAGGTACCCAAGACTGAAAGTAGAATAGTGGTTTCTGGGTGGCTAGGAGGGGTGTCGTTTAATGGGTGGAGTTGCAAGTTTTGCAAGATGAAAAGAGTTCTGTGGGTGGATGGTGGTGGTGATGGTAGCACAACAATGTAAATGTACTTAATACCACTGAACTGTACACTTAAAAAATGGTTGATGGTAAACTTTATGTCATGTGTATTTTTTAAAAAAGATAATTTAAAGTTCCAGATAAGTCTATTTTAAAAGTATAGTTTAAATATGAAGCTAATTAAAATGTGGCAAAATTTAAGCAACTAATAGAATGTAGAAGAGAAAATCCAAGTGATTTTTATAAAAATATTCTGAGAAACCTGAAGATCATGGGATTGCAACCACAGAAAAAAAAAATTCACTCCTGCATTTCGTTTGCTTCATCATTTAGTAATTTAAAAAATTTATCTCTGGGAACATGAAAGAATGAGGCAACAGTCTTGCTTTCCTCTACTCTCTTTTATACAATTTGGTTTGTTATCATGTAGATGTATTATACACAGACACACAAATACACACAGACCTCTGTGGCTTCTGTTTCTAAAAGTATATGTTCTGCAGAGATTAAAACAGAATTTTGAAAAGGAAATTATGCTTTAGGCTGAAATATCTGAGTCATTAAATATATTTGAAATTCACAAAGTCATCAGAAAGAACAGATAAAAATTAAATATGTAATTGTCTACAGATTTGTTTCTATAGTAAAATATTATTAAAAAGGTAAAATTATATAAATAAACATTAGGCATATACTGTGTTCATATATATTTCTATATTTATGATGTCTCTAACTCATGGTTCCATATTAGCTTTATATTTACCCTATTAAATATTTATATTCTTTAACAAATCATTGAGGAATTTAAATAAAATGTCTTTTATATGAGTGTAATTGTCTATAACTAATTTTCCAACATGAGTTTGTTGTGTTTCAGGGAAAAAATGATATGTTTGCCAAATGAATAGACTAAAGTCAAGCAAGATGACAATGCCTATTTTATCTTTCATCAGACTTGCAAAAAACTGAAACTCTTGTTTTTCTAAGCATTGAAGCAATATTCCCCAGTTTTTTTCTGCAGAATTAAAATTTCACAGAATGTTAGTTGATGTTACACATATAAAATGTTATCTGGTCAAATAAATTTGGGAAAAGTTGGATTAAACAAGCTTAAAATGGGTTTCTTTATTGTAGGTCATGGCAACGCCTGTGATATTCTAATTCATACACCACAAAGGATTAATACCATGTGTGCATTTCTTGCCACACATGTTTGATCACAAACTCCCACAATCTTCTCATAGAGCTAATGTTTGTGGAACATACTTGGCCAATTTTAATTTCCAAGATAGTCACCTTAGTTTCTAATTTCTAGTGTACATTTCTGAAATTGTAATTTAAATGTTACTAATTCAGTGTACTAATTCTAAAATTGTAATTTAAATGTTAGCTATGGTGCTGGTTAAAAAGCACAAATGAAAGCAGGAACAAAATTATAATAAAGACCTATTTTCTACTGTGATTAAAAAATTCAAAGTTAATTATAGTTAAATAGTTCACATTTAAAAACATATCATCTTTGGTTTTGGATAGTACAAAACTGTGCTCTTCGGTTTGCATAATCAGTCATCTTTAGCAATGCATATTATTATCTAGTCAGACAATAGCCTTGTCAGTTTCAGCATGTAGTATCTTCGGGTAACCATAAAATATGAACCAAAGAATTACATCCATAGTGAATGGTATTCTCTATAATTGGTCACAGCTGCAAGAAACATTCATTTGTATTCTCTTCAACCTATCTTCTAATCAAAAAAAAAAAAAAAAAAAAAAAAACATAGAAGCATAATGGCTACAGTCTGAAAGGTGTACAATAGAATTATTATACAGTACAGTAAAAGAAAATATGGGTAATAAGAGAAATGAGATACCTTGAGGTCAAGAACTTAATTTATTTATAAATATTGGTTAAAAAAGACTTTCTACTCCATTGATGACATTTTTTACTGCTATTAGTATTTTTTAAATTTCGTAGGAGGCAAAAAAAAAAAAAAGTCACCTAAGTAGGTGAAAATTGTTTAATTTTATGTTGAAGAAATCAATATATAGAAGTGTTTTCTGAGTTGTTATTATCTCTTCTCTTATATACCAAGAATAATTTATTCATGATCATCACAGAGCAAATTTCAGGATCTAATCTTGGTGAAAGGCTTATTTGGTCCAGGAAACACATTCACTTTAAAAAATTGAGCACACTTGAAGCAGCTGCCCAGAGCTAAGAAAAAAAGTTGATGAAAGAAAATCTCAGTCAGTTGCACAACCTGTTTGACCAAACGAACAAGCCTCCCAGCAGACTCTGCAGAAAAGCTACAGCAGTTATAGACTACAGAAAATGTCATCCAAAATACAAGCAAGCAGAGGAAAAAAATATCTTATCTCTAGAAATATCTTCTGGAGAACTTTATATCAAGAAGTGTATGTGTGTGAGAGAGAGAGGGTGAGAGACAGAGAGAGAGAGACAGAGACAAAAAGATAAGAAGATTTCTTGGGGCTAATTGAGAAAGTGTACAACTTTTTATCTTAAAATCCTCATCTCTAGAACTTGTGACCTTAGCTAATTTCTGGACAGAAAGCATTTATTATCAAGATTCAGAGGAAGATTTGTTGGATACTGGTAGACGATGGGGAAGAATATATGACTTTTGCTGTCTTTTGAAGTTAGAAAATAAAATATAACTGGTATCATCATAGTTCCTTTTATTTTGATGAAGCGACCTGGATGGCTGATTTAGTTGTAACTTCAGAATCACATTAATTTTGACAACCATTATTGAAATAGCATGTGTTACAAAGGTATTAGATATGTCCTATTATAACGCTGTGCCTCTGCAGACTTTGACATTCTGGGGAGGACCTCTTCCCCTCCTAAACAATCAGGAGCTTTAAATACTGAACAAGATAGGTGAGACGGACTGGAGCTAGTCGGCAGATGGATGATTCAAAACCATGCTGCCTGCAATATTGTAAACCTCCTAAGGAGCATGGCCACAAGTAATTTAGGTAAAAGGTCACAGAAGAATTACTAAAGAAACCAAATGAGGCCGATAAAATTTATCACAAGTATCTAGAAATACATCATAAAACCAATTCATTTTAAAGTGGCTTTTGTTTCAGGCATGGATGGAAAGAGAAATAGAAAGGAAAGCTACCCAATTTAAAAAAATAGTTTTATTTCTCTTTAAGGTATACACTCGACTAAAAACTAAGAACTACATTTTGAATGTACTATGAACAATAGTCATTTTTTAGACTGATGTTGTCTCAAAGACTAGTTTATTATCCTACATACCTATTATTTTGTGTTTGTAGAGTGATTGCTTTTAAATATTATCCGAGCGAATAAAGGGATGAAATCAGATTAAATATCCTCAGTTTTAAGTTTTAGAGAAATATCTGTATCTTAATCATTGTCTCATTTATACAGACTTTTTACTTAGACAACCAAAAAAAATCTAAATTTTAAATTGTTATTCTGGAAGACTATGATAAACTAAAGGTCTGATCATTTGTTTCCAAATTAGAGTTTGAATCACCTATTAACTGATCTCTCATTTCATATTCTAGAGGGCTAATCTGTAGGAACTGAAGTTAAAGAAGATTCTCATGTCTTATATCTTCTATTCTAAAGGTGCTAATTCATTTAGAAACTTGGTGTTTCAGAAAAAAAAAATAATCAAGTCTACCTCAAGGAAATTCCAGCAGAGTGGAAAGGAAAAATAAGACAAATGTATATATGCCTATATTGTAAGAAAGAAAATGATGAGTACCATTAGTTCTATGGAGCTTCAAAAGAGTGAAAGATTTCATTTGGTAGGGAAAATCAGAATAGACTTGAAAAAAAATTGAGTTATGTCTAGAAAATGAGTGGAATTGTATTAAATAGGTATGAGCTATTTCTAGGTAAAGGAAACAGTATAAACAAAATCTTTACATAGCAAAGCATAAGGCATGGTTTGGGAACTGAACAGTGTAATTCCATTAAATGACATAGTAGAAGAACAGAGTAAAGGAGGTGATGCAGAATAGATACAATATGACTGAAATGAACAGTCTGGGGCCTTAACACATAAGTTGAAGACTTTGCATTTATATAATATTCAAAAGTAAACCATGCAAAGTTTGGTGAGCTTGGCTGGAGCAGTGTTTTAGGAGGCTCTCGAACCACTCATATATGTATGTGTATATATATATATATATATATACACATACATACATATATAAAATAAAAATGGCTTCTGAGATGATGGTATTCTTTTGTTTTCTTTTGCTGTAACATTATTTCCTATAGAGGAAATGATATTTTATCTATATTACTCAGAATATGTAATATGTACTATTCTAAGTAGTGTAGAATATGCTGGAACAAGGATAAGCCCATAGGTAATTATTGTGTGGCCTCATCTTGATATCAAATGGCTCTTTAATTAATGGGGGTGGGTAGAGAAGAGGAATGATAGCATCCTCTTGTTCATGTAAATTTCCCCTTGTTAAATTTCCACAAATGTTTTTTTAATTTCATTAAACATTTACAAAATAGTTCATTTTTTAATTTTAATTATAGTTTTGATTGAGCTGATTATTGTATATTCATAAAATTAAAACAAATTATAGGTTCAAATGGAAGACTCCAGGAAATTCCTTTTTCTTCTTTACAATCTGTTCTTCACATAAAAAAGAAATTCAATTCTTTTAAAAACGCCAATGAGATTTCAATTCTTAGTTACCCTGAATTGATACTTCCAGAAATAGTTCTTATAAAATTGCCTACTCACTCAATTTAAAAACAAGCCACCAATGGTTTAAGAAGAGATTTAAGAAATGTGCTTAATTTATTTGTATTGACACTTCACAACTATGGTCTAAGCCAAAACTGCTTTCAATCAAATTTAAGTCATCCTTACCTTCCCTTTCAGAACCCATTGCACAAAATAAGAATAAAATTATACAGAAAAGCAGTCCTTAATTGGTTCAATAAATCAAATTCACATCTGTAAAAAGCAATTATGGCATATCTAATTTTATTTCACTTTAAATCAGTCTATAAAATTATGTGCTAATCTCTGTAGAAAAGATATTTTTAAAAACTAAAGGTATTTTTTCTTCATTTTTCCTAAGACAATTGATTTCATGAAATCATCTCATATATTCACAAATTTGTTAAGCTATACTACAATTATAGAACATCATGGCTTGATACATCTCATTAAATATTTTTTTATTAAAGATCTTTAGTAAAATTAATACTGTCATAAATAAAATGTCAAAAAACTATTATCTATATATCTATGGGAAAACACAATGTGTTCTATTAGAATTTAACAAAACCTTAGATGAATAAAAGTCTTATATTAATTTATACGATGCTACATTGTTCAAGGAACCTAGATTAAAATCTGTTAAAAAAACTCAGGGAAAGATCATATTGCATGTGCCTATGATTTTTATCTTTACAAAATATTCCTCTGAGTCAATTAAACAGCTGTTAAGACTAACAAAGTGAACATTCTCAAAATTGCACTGCAATTTAATACTTGTTTGAAAATATAAAGAGTCACTCTTAACATCTGGATTTCTAATCTATATAAGTTGTAGTATGAGAAAATGACAGTCATTTGAGCTAATTTATCTCTTGGGTTTAAGAACTTCATCTTTTTCCTCTAAAAGTTCTTGGATGTTCCAATTGTCCATTTCTGTGTAATATTATAACCTTTACATCAGGTTTAGTTTTCTTTATCCTGATGGTCATTTGATAATGATAGATGAACTGTGGCTGAATAAAATGTTATGAAACGAACACACTCATGAGAATTACAGACAGTACCATTACTTTACATTAATCCTTGAATATATTGTTACATTGTATACACATAAAACCATATCAACTTGTATTTTTAGCTTACTAAATTAAAGGACACCATAAAAAATACTTAAAAACAAATCTATATATAACAACTTGGCTGAAATGACATTCATACTTAAATTCATAGATTTTAAAGCTAAAACTATTAAAAAATTATCTGTTCCAGACTTTATCCAATGAGATCCCCTTTGTAATATACTTGCAATGTGATTACCCAATTAAATAGTTGAACTTCTCCAGTAAGTTCTCTTATTGGCAGAAACAGAAGGGATAAAACTTTATCCATAAAGAAAAAATACTTGAGAAGTAGCTTTATTTTAGCCATATAGCACATACAAAAGAACAGAGACCTAGATCATGGTTGTGTCAGGATTTAATAGGCAGTGGATAATATTGTGAGATAAGATCACAACCAAAATCTAGTCTGCTAAATCATAAAGCTCTCAATGACTAGTAGTGGGGTAAAAAGAAGGGTTTTAAAGAGCTTAAACAAGTTATACTGACAGCATTGTTGCCGTCTTTTAAAATTTTTGTTTACCTAGCATGCATGCATGCAAAGGGCACAGCTGACTCAACTATCTGTGTACCTTAAGATACTTCACAAATTGTCACTGTAATGGGGAACTCATAAGCTCCTAAAATACCCCATTTAATCTTCTGATTTTTATGTCTATTGGAACTTTTACTGTTGTTATTTATTTTTTTAGAGTCAAAATGAAAGTTTATTAGAAAAGGCATAACGCTCTACAGACAGAGCGTGGTCACCTCCCAGAGGCAGAGAGTGAGAGGACTGTTGTCATTTTTAAAGGTCTGTTATCCTCTATATTGGATTGCCTCATCTTGAAACGCATACATAACTGTATTTGCCAACATGCTTTGAGCATTTGCATATGCTAGTCATTAAACTAAAATACTTTTGCCAGTTAGGAATGATTTTGTCCATGAGTAGCAGAAAATTCACCTAGTGGCTTAAACAAATAGGTAGTTATTTCTTTCATGTAACAAGAAGTCTTGAATTAGTTTCTAGTGATGGTTCAAAATGCCTGACAATGTCCGAGTAAGTATATATGTGATTCTATCAGCTGTTCTCTACTGTTAGCAAGATAGCTGCCACAGCCTAGTTTTCACATCTTGTCTCTAATTTCACCCTCCACTTCTCTTCCCCTCATTTCAATCATACTGACCTCTGTATTGGGCATATTTCCATGCCTGGGTCTTTGCACTGGCTGCTCCTGCTGCTAGAATACTCTTTCCTAAGTTATTCACATAGTTTACAACCTCACTTTCCTCAGATTTCTGCTATAAAGTGACTTTCAGCAAAGCCTATCCTGATCACTTAGTTATTATTGCTCCTCACCCACTCCCAGCATTCTTAGAGCCATTATCCAGTTCTTATTTTCCATAGCATTTATCACCTTCTCAGAGGTTGTATTTCATGTTTCCCCAGCAAGCTCATGAGATCACAGCTTTTTATCTATTCTATTCACTAACATGTCTTCTGTACCTAGAACAGTGCTTGTCTCATAATTGGCACATACTCAACAAATATATGTTAAATATATGTATAATCTTTTTAAATCAGAAAAAAATGAGGGAAAGATAGCATTAACAATCTCTGCTTTTGTATAAAAAGCAAAACCTTTTACAAAAATATACCAAAAGACTTCTCCTTAGGTTTCATTGCCAAAACAAATTACATAAACAACCCTAGCTGGAAGAAATGATATGAAAGAGAATATTTAGCTTTTCCAGCCTCTACAGTAGACAGGGAAAGGGATAAGGGAGGATAAAAGGTGGAAATATGTGTGCTAGCTAACCAACAGAATCGTCCATGCACTGTAATATATTATTTCAGCTAGGCTTCAAAACCCATAGTAAGTACTTTTATTATCCACTGACTGAAAGAGTAAATCAAAAGTTAAGGTTTTTCATGAAACTTTATAAAACTTTAATAAAATAATATTAAATGTCAATTCTAATTGAAAAATAAAAATTAAAAAAAAAAGTTAAAGATTTTTAAGCAAGTTGGCCAAGGTCTCACAGCCATTAAGAGTGGCAATACTGGAGTTTATATCCATGTTGTCAAATTCCTAACTACATACCTTTAACCACAAAGCATATAACAATTTCTGTACAAGTTTCTTAGTGTGCCTTCTTTTATATCCTTTATATTTGAACTTTTTAAAAATTTGAGGACCTTTCTTTGCCATTTCTGTGGCCATGCTGGCATGTTGAACCACTTTCTCTTCCTTATTGGGATCACTCTCAATTTCATATGTGTACATTCTCTGAAATATCTCTTTCCTCATGAGGTGTTCTTTTAGGATTTCATGAAGACTGTATTTTCTTACTTCATATGCTGTCTAATTTTACTTTAAGACAAAGAATGCAGTTTTACATGGAAATTTGCAGACATGGAATAATAAATTTAGAAGTCAGGCTAGTAATCTTGGTTGCTTGTTCAACAGCCACTACATTGAAGTCTTCCAAAATCTTGAAGGTAGTATAATGCAAATGCTGAACTTGATTGAGTACAGATTCATGAATATGATTTCTCAGGAAAGAATTTTTTTTTAATTAAGGCCAAAACAAAATGCTTTCTTAACAGTTTTTTTTGTTTGTTTGTTTTTTGTTTGTTTGTTTTGGTTTTTTTTTTTTGCTGGTATATTGGAGATATGCATATATTTTTGCCAGCCCTTCCTTGAACTGATAGTGCAGCCCTTATCAAATCTTGGCTTTGTGTGTATCCCTCTACTCCCTAGTCTCTAATGTAAATCCTCTCCTGTGTGTGGTTAACAAAATGCCAACCTCCTACCTTCCACAAGGAAGACAAAGCATTAATAACTGCTTATTACTCAAGAGATGATACTTCTTGAAGGCTTTTGATTTCTTGGAAACTCAGATCTGTGTTTCAAAGGATGTCTGCCATATCTTATTTAGCATTTCTTTATAGTATAAGGACTTTCAAAATGTCTAATCTTCCATATTTCCAGAGAATTAATGGAATGGGGAGTAGAAAAGAGTGAAATAGCAAAGGATAGATTAAAGAGGTAGGAAAAAAACCTAAAGAATGAATACAATTGATATTTAGGGGGAGAAATTTTTTTTAAAAGACCTAATCAACCAACTCATATAGCAACAATAATAAAAGTGAAATATGAGAAAAAGAATGTTAGCTTTATATGAAAGACTGTTAAGAATATATGAAGGTAATTTCAGAGCAGTATTTCAAGTGATGATGCCTCAAAAATATAAGCCTTACTTATTTGAAAAAAAATAGCTGAAAGTAAGACACAGAGAGTCTCTTAAGGTAGGAGACCACTTCATGAATGGGATTACTATACAGATTAAAATAAAAAATTCATGTAAATCCTAACCACAATGCTCCATAGATACTTAATATACATAATTTCTTTCACTAGTCCTTTCACTTTCCTGAGAAAATAATACAAATTCTGTAAGAACTAGAAGGCAAGAACTTCAGAAAATAGAATTCTCAAATATAAACTACTGTGCAGGAAAGGGTTAACTCAGCAGGCCTGGGTTGCTCAAACTGCAGAGTTGCAAGAAAGGCCTGTCTTACATAACTGAACCCACAAAAAACTCTTGACACCATAGCTCAGGTGAGCTTCATTGATTGACAACATTTTTCACCTGTTGTCTCATGATTTGCTGGAAAATTAGTTGCAATCATCCAGTTCCACTGGAATAGGATACCTGGGACCTGTGCCTAGTTCCTCCTAGATTCTGTCTCATGTATCTTCTCCCTTTGTTGATTTTAATCTGTACCACTTATTGTAATAAATAGTAATTGTGACTATAACAGTTTTCCTGAGTCCTGGGAGTCCTTCCAGTGAGTCATCAACCCTGTGAGTTGGGGACCCCCAACACAACTACAAAATAGTTTCATGTTTCCTAAAGGTACAACAACCATGCAACACATTTTCTAAATGGATATACTTATTAGAGTGAAATGAAGCACTATTAATAGTTGTGCACAGCTCAAGATGGAGGATAAGGGTCAAATTGAGCACATTTCCATTAAGAAATTTCTACTATAATGAAAACAGAGAAAAAATAATTCAGTAAGGAATTAGATATTTTAAAAGGAGAGCCAAAAGTTTGGAACAGCCACTGTGAAAGTATTCATTGAGTCAAATAGAGAATTAAAACTGAATTCCCAAATAGCAGTTAAGGCCCAATTGCGTTTATGAGCATCAATTTGGGGTGCATTAGGTCCAATAAGTGGAAGCTTATTCCAGAGGTCCTCTTCAGAAAAGGAACTGAAGGGAATAAAAGCAGATTATGAGGACAACTTTAAATTCTCACCCAATTGCTAAATCCTGCCAATTGCCCTAATATTTTTTCTCAGATCTCTTTTTATGCATACATATTGCCAGCTTACCATTTTGGTATTTGTAGTATCATTTGGTACTACAATACTCTAGAAGCCCAAGTTGTAATCTAAAAACAAAAACTCATTTATTATTTGTTTTTAATTAAAAAGTAGTACATACTCATTATATTTACAAAACATAAAAATATTAACAATAATGAAAAAAATCACTTAAACAAAATCCCTTATGTTTTTGCTGCATTTACTTCCCTTTTAAAGTGAATACTCATTATTAACACACACAGTTTTGTTTCAATTTTTTTTAATGAGATCACATTCTGTAGAAATTTTTGTATACTCTTTTTCTTCAATTAATATTTTGCTAAAGGCATCTTATCAGCAGATCCTAAACGTGCTTTAGAAGTATGTCCTTTAAATGGCTTTATTATTCTATCATAATGAAACATTCAGTCCCTTCATTTTACAGATGAGATGTCTGAAGCTTAGAGAGGTTAAGTGACTTCTCCAAAGTCACAGGGCTAGTCATATTAGATTAAGAATGGAAAAAAAATTTCTCCAGATTACTTGTTTAATACTTTCTGACTTCTCTTTAATCCATCCAACATAGTGCTCCTCATTTTATCTAACAAAGATAATGATTATATCATATCACTCCTCTGGTTTACAACACTGGCTCCCAACTCCATAGAAGAAAATATACAAATCCTTTGTCCTGGTATTCAAGACCATTTAAAATCTAGCAGGTAAAAGCAGGGTTTGCCTCCTCCTAGGTCTGGATTAAATTATAACCAAATTATAAAATAATGAACATGGAGAATCACCTTAAGTTCAGCTGATCATAACACTTACATCCAATAATATAAAGGAGCCACATCGATGGCATGAGGAGAGGCAATCACAAATTGGGCTGGACCTGCACCCACGGATGGTGGAGGATCACCGGGAGGGAGGGCAAGGCTTCAAAAGGGTGTCCTGGCCTCATTTGTCAGCTCCCTGGCCCAGGATCCCAGCCCAGGGAAGAGGAGTTTCTAATAACTCTGACTGTAAAAAACAGAGAGGATTCTGGCCATCTGGGTAAGACGGAAGGAGACTGAAACCTTAGATGCCCCTTTGAAGGGCCCACACACAGGCTCTCTGACTTGTGGACATTCACCCAGGACACCAGCAGTGGGTAGGAGGCTCACCCAAGATACATACCTGGAAAGTCTGCATTACCTGGTGCCAGAACAAGGGCTAGAAGGGCAGCTACCACTGTGTCTTAGTCCAGCCCTCCTACAGCACAATCTACAGACCAAGCCAGCTTGACTATGCAGACCCCTCCCACAGGGCCATTAAGAAGTGCTGGCCTGAGGAGATCAGTCCACCTGGCCCAACCTGCAGACTGCCCAGAGCTTTTGTTGCTGGATGGCTGCCACACCCTGCGCTGAGATTCAGGGCCTAATATTCGCAGCTGGCAGCCAGGTCTGTGAGCTCTCATTTCAGAAATGGTTTCAGGCAGATCACTGCTGCCAACATGAAATTAGGCAGATCTCAGGAATCTGTGAGCCAGTCTCAGACAGCAGATGGTCTTGCTGTGATCTAGGACTTTAATGGGAATGCGCGAATGGTTACCAATGTTGAAGCAAGACTGAGGCTGCATTCATATGATGGTCATTGTCTCCCTGAGATCCCACTCCACCCAACAAACAAACTGGCCCATTGACAGTGAACCCTCCTCCCCCCACCCCCCCGCCACATCTCCCAATCCACACGGGCAACAAACTTTGGCTACACAGGGTGGGCACTGCAGGGAAATCAGTTGCAGGCAGACCTGCAAAAGTACGTCTAGGGATAGCAGGGGTCTGTGAGATCGTGCCAGCCTGAGACAGTATCCTTGGACAAATCTCAGATTTTTGTGGGCCTATCACAGATGACGTAGGTCATACAGTGATATCTGACTTTGGTGGGAGCCCACAGTCCCAAAGCTGGCAGCAAATCTGGTGCTGTATAGGCCCGATGGCCCCATGTCTCAAAGAGATACACCCCACCTAACCCACAAATTACCTGTGGCAAGCCTGCTCCCAAGCAACCCAGTCCTATCTTTTCTTGGGTCACAAATTCAACAGCAAACAACAGCACTCATTTGTGTGGCCCACACAAAGCCCTTTCATCCAGGAGAAGCATTTGATGGTGGGCCACAAAATTATGCCCACGAGCTTCAGTAAGTCTTAAATAGAGCTTGGGTTTTTGCAGGCCCAAGGTGGGCAGCAGCTGACCTTGCTATGACTGGAAACTTGTACAGGGAGCCAAATAGACAGTGCTGGGATATAAACTGACACTGCAGTGGAAGGGGGAAATTTACTCAGTAGATCCAGGAGATGCCTGAGGTAACTATACCACCCAACATACATATCGCCAAGAGGCTCTTTAATTTCAGAGATTTATAGGCAACTGACAGGCAGTGTCAGGCTTTGAGAAGCACTGCTCCCTCTGCTAAACTGCCCTAGATCAGAGACGGGGTATAACTGGACTGCTGCCTACAGTGTTGTCGCTTCCACTGACCTATGGATCCAGCATAGGCAACAACCATCTGCGGATCACTTTGTAGCCCCCAACAGGTAGCCCTGAGCAAAGGCAGTGACTGACCTTGGCCTACTCGGGAGCCCCTCCCAAAGGGCCACAAAACCAATGTACTCAGAGGCTGGCACTAGACCACAACAGAACAATACCTGACTTGTCCCATAAGCTTTAAACACAAAGGGTGGTTACAAAAAGTACACAAGCCTGCTAGGGCAAATCCCACTCAGTGGGGTCAGCTCCCATACAGCAACTCTTACTCTGTGGGTGCAGCCAGTTCTCACAAATAGTCAGCCTGAGTGTTAATCCCATCCACTGATGTACTCACAACAATAAATGCTTAGCAGTAACAGAAGATCACACACAACCCACACTAAGATCACGTCCAGAGTCCCCAGCCCAGGGAAGAGGGAGAGTGTGCCACTGGGCCACATAGGACACCTTCCATGTAAGGCCATCTGGCCAAGGCTGAGAGACAAAATAAATATTCTTGACACATAGAAATGAACATAGAGAGGTTAATAAAATGAGAAAACAAAGAAACATGCCACAAATGAAACAACAGGAGAAAATTCCAGAAAATAAGCTAAATGAAATGGAGGTAAGCAACCTACCAATGACAGAATTCAAAATAATGGTTATAAGGATGCTCAATGAACTTAGGGGGAGAATGGATGAGCACAATGAGAACATCAACAGAAAGACAGTAAGCATAAAAAAAAAATACATAGAAACCATAAAAAAGAACCAGACAGAAATAAAGAATACAATAACTGAAATCAAGAATACACTATAAGGATTCAATCATAGATTGGAAAAAGCTGATCGAATCAAACTGGAAGACAAGGTAGCAGAATACACCTAATTAGAACAACAAAAAGGAAAAAGAATTTTAAAAAAATGAGGATAGTTTAAAAGACCTCTGGGACAATATGAAGCATAACAATATCTGGATCACAGGAGTACGCAAAGGAGAACAGAGAGAGCAAGGTATTGAGAATATATTTGAAGAAATAATCACAGAACACTTCCCTAACCTGGCAAAAAATTTGACATACAAATTCAGTAAGCACAAAGAGTCCTAAACAGACCCACATCAAGACACATCATAATTAAAATGCCAAAGGTCCAAGACAAAGAATCTTAAAAGCAGCAAGAGAAAGCCAGCTAGTTATTTACAAGGGTAACCCCATAAGAATGTCTGCTGATTTTTCAATGGAAAATTTTCTGGCCAGAAGGGACTGGCAAAAAATATTCAAAGTTATAAAAAATAAGAATCTACAACCATGAGTATACCACCCGGCACAGCTTTCAATTAAAATGGAAGGTGAGAAAAAGAGCTTCCCAGACAGGATAAAGCTTAAGGAATTCATCACCGACAAGCTAGTATTACAAGAAATGTTAAAGGGTCTTCTGTAAAAAGAGAAGGGGTGAAAAAGAAAAAAACAAATGCGAATAATAGAATGGCAGTAACTATGTACCTATCAGTAATCAATTTAAATGTAAATGGAGTAAATGCTCCAATCAAAAGATATAGGGTAGGCAAATGGATAAGAAAAAAAAGACCCATGCATATGCTATCTACAAGAGAACGACTTCAGATAAAATGACATGCACAGACTGAAAGTAAAAGGATAGAAAAAGATATTTCAGGCAAATGGAAATGAAAAAAGGGCCGAGGTAGCTATACTTACATCAGATAAAATAGACTTTAAAATAAAGGCTATAATATGAGACAAAAAAGGTCATTACCTAATGATAAAGGGATCAATAAATAAACATAACCCTAGTAAACATATATGCACCCAACATAGGAGCACCTATGTACATAAAGAAATTCTTGACAGACATAAAAGGAGAGATCAACAGTAATACACTCAGAGTAGGAGACTTTAACACCCATTGACAACAATGGACAGATTTTCCAGACAAAAAATCAACAAGGAAACAATGGGCCTAAAAGACACATTAGACCAGATGGATTTAATACATATTCCCACAGCATTTTACCCCAAAGCAGCAAAATATACTTTCTTCTCAAGTGCA